>SNQJ01S0115095.1:0-28099 GCA_010110895.2 Picea sitchensis
AGATCAACACAGGTGACAACTTCAGTTCGACGTTGGTGATTTGACTCTTGCACACTTGAGAAAGGAAAGGTTCCCGAGAGGAACATACAATAAACTAAAAATGAACAAAATTGGACCATGTAAGGTCTTGAAGAAATTTGGGGCAAATGCTTATGAGATTGAATTACCCGATGGGATCAAAAATTCTCCAATATTCAAGATCTCAGATTTGTACCCATACAAAGCTGCAGTAGACAGTGAACAACCAGAGGTTCAATGGACAAAATAGATGCCAGTTGCAGAGAAGCCACAGATGGAAAGCATACTGGACAAAAGAGTTAGTAAGAGGACCAGGCGAAAGGAATATTTTGAATACTTGGTCAAATGGAAGGGACATCCAGTTGAAGACACCAACTGGGAAATTGAAGTAGAGATCCAGAAGCATGGACAGACTGTGCGAGAGCTCATGGATAGGAGCCCATGAAAATTTTCAAGTGAGGGAGTATGATGCAGGAGCATCGTCAACAGCAAGCGAGCGTAAGTAACGCCAACGCATTTTGGCACATGTTCAAAAGTGTCTAAATCGTTTTGAAGTGGGATGCACCAAACTTAAATGAAGTAGTTAATAAAGGGCGTACTTGTGATTGTAATCATACCTTGAGCATCCTGCTCTCGTATGAAGGATTAAGAGGCATTTATGATAGTAAATGTAAGTAGGTAGATATTCATGATCTCGATTTGTACCCATACAAAGTCGCAGAGATGCTGGAACAACCGTAGGTTCAGTGGAAAAAATAGATGCCATTTGTAGGGAAGCCACAGATGGAAAGCATAATCGACAAAAGAGTTAGTAAGAGGACCAGCGAAGCGAATATTTTGAATACTTGGTCAAATGGAAGGGACATCCAAATGAAGACACCAACCGGAAATTGAAGTAGAGATCCGTATACGGATGTGATCAGGCGAGCTCATGGATAGGAGCCCATGAAAATTTTCAAGTGAGGGAGATGATGCAGCATCGGCTAACAGCTAGTTTAGCGTAAGTAACAACGATTTTGGCATTACGTTCAAAAAGTGTCTAAATCGCTTTTGAAAAAGGGATGCACCAAACTTAAATGAAGTAGTTAATAAAGGGCTGCATTTTCTAGATTGTAATCATACCTTGAGCATCCCCCTCTCGTGATGAAGGGATTAAGAGGCATTTATGATAGTAAATGTAAGTAGGTAGAATTAAATTCCAGATTAGATAGTTTTAGGAGCGGAGGGAAAATCGACAATGGACACCCTCATATTGTATCATTGTAACATTATCAATTGAAGAGAGCATAGGAGAGCAGAAGAAGAGATTTGTAAAGTAAAACCCATGTACAAAAGTTCCTGATTAATACAAAGATCTTTAGTTCAGACTCATGGTGTTCAATTGTTTATGCTGATTGATATATGCTTGTTACTCTTTGTTATGCATTTGCTTCGATGAGTGAATGTATGATTTCATATTTAATGTCCGAATCAAGAGAGGGAGAGTAAGGAATGAGTTTCATAATTGTTTCTCCTCACCGGAAAGCAAGTATTTTCCGGCAAGGAGTGCAGCCAAATTGTCCGTATGGTGTGCGCTGACAAATCAGAGTTCGCCTCTCAAAGCTCAGAGGATAACATTGTTCCGGCCTCCTCGCAGTATGCAAGTTAAGCACGCCGGAGCCGCAAGGTGCGTGCCGAAAGTGAAATCGTGCAGCTTCGCTAACCCGAGGGAGTTGTTGAATGACTCATGTTGCAAAGAGTGCACAGAGTCTGAGAATTCAAATACTTGGAAGTATTTAGTTGGTTGCTACAAGGACGAAATGCGGTGAGTCTTTGAAGACTTGAGTTTGTGGTAAAAGATCAGAAGAGTTAGTGTCTTGAAGTGTTGGAAGAAGGAGGCGATAAGTTATTCTATGTGAACAAGTTTTGCAAGGAATACCTTGTTCTATTCTCAGAGTTGTCAAGGAGGTATTGACGGTCGAAATTTCTCCTGCGGAGAATCGTGGGTCTCGAGCCACTGATCTTGCAGAGGAGCAAGGAGAGTTAAGGCAAGTGTTTTCAAAAGTGTAAATCTCAGAAGAAAAATATCCGTAGGATCTAAGCCAACAGGGACCATTGGATCATTCACGTAATCTCATTTCGGGATTTCGCGAAGTTGGAGAACCGGAAAAGCTCAGAACAAGATTCGCTAAATCGCTATGCGAAGTCCCGAGGGGAAAAAAGATTTAAAGATCATGGATAGCGGAGAGCGGGATTGTGTGGCGACGTTGTTGACACAGAGGTCAAACTCTCATGGACTATTTCTAGTTCGGGTTGAAGAGCCGAAATCTTGGCATCAGGATTCGCGAAGTGAGAAATTCCTAAAAAGGTGGAAGTTTCGTTGTGGGGCCAGGATTTGATAGCGTGTCAAAATTCAGCATTTCAGCATATCGAGGATAATAAGCTGAGACTTTGTCTCAAAATTCTGAAGTCACGAGTTTCTATAAGGAGTAACGAGGAGTTTGGGATATCGGCACTTTGGGTGTCAAGATATAAAGGAGGCAGTGTTTTGGGAAGTGAAGTTGTGAAGTGTCGAAGCCGGGCACGAGGGACACGTGTTGAACCACAAGGTGGGTCCGTGTGATAGACAGGCAGACACATGTCGCCTAGTGAAAGGAGTCAACACTCCATTGACTTCTCGTGACTCCTCAGAATTCGAGATAAGAGCATGGGGACTCGACGTTGAAACTAACAAAGTGGAGAGTAGCGAGAGGTGCTAAGTCTAGTCAAGTGGGTCACGCATCTGAGGGCCGACAAGGGAAGGAGCCATACTCAGACCGGGCATTTCTCGGCATCATGAGATTGGGAGTTTCGACTCACTTAACCGCAAGGGCGAAGCTGTGATACCGGGTTGTGGGCCTACTATAGCGCTGTGGTCGCATGAGAAGTAGAGCCTACACTCCTAGTGCTGTTCGCGTAGGGGAGTTTCTGAAAGGACTTGTGGATCGATTAAATTGAGATTTCAAATATGAATCGAAAGAGCCGATTCGGCCCAAAGGAGACAAAGAACGATCCCAGGAGTTTTTACCTCTCGCCCGGCGGGTCGTGGGTCCTGGGTCAGCCATCCACTGGCCTCGCCTAGGATTCAATCTCGCTAGAATAGGTACTCTGCACTGCAAAATGAACGGGCTATCAGATAAACCTTCTTCCAAGAAAATAATGTCTCCACATATTTAGTGTGTCTATAATCACTGCAAGCTCTAGATCACGAGTAACAAACATTTTCTCATGCTCATTTAGCTTCTTTGGTTCATATAAAATCACTTTCCCTTCTTGCATAAGGACTCCACCTATCCCTTATTTGCAAGAATCAATGCAAAACCAAGAAATCCTTTTCAGGGTCTACAATCTCTAAAACATGGGCATTGGTCAAAATATGCTTCAACTACTGAAAGATGGTCTCGCACTCTAGTGACCATACAAATCTCTCCCCTTTCTCTCTAATGAAGTAATGGGATTTCCAATCTTGGAGAATCCCTTTATGAACCTTCTATAATATCCATCCAATCCCATGAAGGACCTAACTTCTGCGGATATTCCTAAGGGAAAGCCAATCCATGATTTCCTTAATATTATTTGGATCTATCACAATTCTAAATAAGTAGATTACGTGTCCTAGATATTGGATTTCCCTTTGAAATAAATCACACTTGTTGAAATTAACATATAGTTGGTGTTCTCTCAAGATTCTGTAACACCATCCTAAGATGTTCTTTATGCCCTATTTATTCTTGGAATAAACCAAAAATATCATCCACAAATACTAGGACAAACTTCTCTAAATACTTGCTAATAATGCTATTCATTAAACACATGAATGTAGCTCTTGCATTTGTAATTCAAAATGGCACCAAAATGAACTCATAGTGCCCGTACATTGTTCTAAAGGTTTTCTTGTGGATATACTCATCATTGATCCCGGATTTGGTGATATCCCACCTCAAATCCATCTTTGAAAATACCGCGAACTCCTAAGTGAGATGATGAAATAGATCATTAATACTGTGAAAATGATACCGGTTCTTGATGGTCATCTTGTTCAACTTCCTACAGTCAATGCAAATCCTCAAGGTACCTATAATTTTCTTCACAAATAGGACGGTGCTCCTGAGGGGGATACACTTGGTGTGATGTAACCTTTATCCATCATTTCTTTAGTTTCACCTTCAACTCCACCAACTCTAGTGTACTCATCATATAGGGGAAATGGATGTCGGTAATTCTCTCCAAACACTATATCTATTGAAAAATCAAGATCCTTTTTCAGAGGTAGTCCAGGCACCTCTAGAACACATCCTTAAACTACCACAACATAGGGTGATCTTCAAACTCTAGCTCCTTGCATTTTGTTGAGTTAATCACTTGTATAACATACAAGGGGACACCCTTCACTTAACTCTTCAACTACAAGCTGATATCCGCCTCACCTAAACCGGCTTTCTAATGCCTTGCAAAATTCTTGCATTGCCCTCATTATCTTTTGGCTCCAAAGTTTTCTCATAAAAATTCAAATTTTCGTTGTGGGCTACTAACCAATCCATGCCTAGTAGTATGTCATACAATCCTAGGGGTAGGATATTCAAGATTGCTTGCATACTTAGTCCACTTATCTCAAATGGACGAGATTTTATGACCTCAACCACTTTTCTCTTAGCATATGTGGCTATTTGGGTCCTAACTACGCTTTTGCATGTTTCTCCCTCTATAAGGCACATGCTTCAACAACTTATGGTGAGATATAACTAAGATTAGAGCTAGGGTTAGTTAAAATATAAATGTTTTGCTTGGAAATTATACCTTCTAGATCCACCATAGAATCTTGGTGGTTTTCTTTGGTGGTCTACTTGTTGATTTTCCATAGCTACATATATCCTTGGCACACTCTTTACCACATCATTAACTATAGCTTCCTCCTAGAAATTACACACCTTCTTATTGTCATATTGTCTCTAGGGGAAATCCCTCAATGGGTGCAGTTATTCACAACCTCGACACTGCAAAGGTCCTTTCTTAGGTTCCTCTCGGCCTTCCTCTTACTCGGCCTGCTGGATTATTTCACTTTGATATGGAAATTTTGTTGATGCACACTCCTGCTTAGATGACCAAACTGTACACCCTTGCTTGAGTTCTTGTATGAAAAGGAATTGAATCCCTTCTTCTAGAATCCACTCTTGTCCTTCCTTTTCCAATATTGTGAAGGTTCTTGCTTATGCTTAGACTGATCATAAAAACACTTATCCTTCAGATTGTTTCCTCTAAATTCGTTGGCTTATCAAATTCCATTATGTACTGACAAGACCGTGGTAACCCAATGAGAAAACGTTGCACTCTTAATTTTTCATTTTTAAGGTAAGGAACATACCTCAACAACTCCATGAATCATTTAGCGTAAGCATCCATGGTAAGTTGAACCAACATATGCTAAGAGATGGAATTCTTGATTTTATCATCATAATACATCTTCGATGGGTATGTATTTCAATAGTATTTCTCAAACTTCTTCCAAGTCATTTTCCTTTCCTTCAATACTTACTTTTGGTCTCTCCTCCACCATATGGAATCTCCTCCATTTAGATTAAAAATGAAATTTTTTTCCTTGGTATTCTCAAAGCACTTGTGTACTTGAAAATACTTCTTCAAACCAAACAATCATGCCTCGACTTCTTCTCCTTTCTTAATTTCCATCGAATGGTGGAGGCTTCACTTTATTGAACTCTTTAGTTAGAGAACTTTGTGAATGTCTCTTCCTTTTATTCTTAGGGACACTTGACTCCATGCCACTACTAGACAACTCTACCAAAGTAGTCTTCATGATAGATGAATTCATGGAAAAACTTCCACCAGACCTGTCCTTATTAGCATACCTATGTCTTTCTTGGAATAACTTCTTCCTACGTTACTATGACTTAGCCTATGCCTTTGGGTATCCAATGGGGCCTTCAATTTTTATGACTTCTATAACTCAGCGTTACTGGGACCCTCAAGCATAAATGCTTATGGATTTCAAAAAATCTTTGCAGTAGCACTACATTAAATTATGCTTGTTCAACCTAGGATCCCATAAGATTTTCATTGTCTTCCTTCAGGATTCTAACATTGGCCATGAAATATGGAGGGGTCTCGCTATCCCTATGGCCATCAGATTCCTCATCTCTGAGATGTGAGGTGTCTTTCATACTATGTTACATCACTCACCTTCGTTTCCTTTCAATACGTCCCACATGATGAAACAACAACCATTATTATAAATTATGTTATCAGTTTAAAACATGCATGCCAAGAAATATTAAAAAGATTTCTAAGACATTTTTAGGTGGTCTTGGTGACCCATTCAACCCTAGAGTTTGGATACCTCTTTGATACCACTTTATAATATACCCAACCCCCTATCCCTCTTTTAGGATAGTGGGATGTTAAAATTTCTCTCTCTCAACTCAATTATTATCTATCTCTAAGGTCCACAAAAGGATTATGCTCGCCGAGATTGTCGAGATCTTTCCAACAACTATGACCATGGATGAATCTGATATCTAGATCTAAAGTTATAGCTTTCCGAAGTTTCCAAGATCTCATTTTCATAATCCACCTTACCACCACGTAGCACCACATTGAACAACACAATTGGTAGGAAGCCATTTCAATGTGGTGCTACGTGGTGTCGAGGTGGCACCTGCCACTTGGATCATAACTTAATGATTTTGATTTCACAACGACGTTCTTCATCATCATCAGGGTCTATCTCCCACAAGATGTTGTCCACCCCGACTACTATACACTGACGATGATCACTCTAGCGGATTAATCCATATTTTAATGACTCCCTGGATTCAAAATCAACAACTCAGATCTTATCAGTGTCTCCATCTTGCACATTGAATAACTCTCATTCCTTTTACCACTCTTCTAATAAACATGTGGTTCCTACAAGGATCCACGACTGATATTTCATCTCGCCTCCCTGCCGACCAACAATTGTCCTTTAATCTTAATCCCCCTTTTCATCATCGACCCATCCTTTGGACCTCACTCTAGACCTCTACTCACCATCCTCTAATGAATGGATATGATCCAACAACATCTAGATCCAACAACTTAGATTATTAATCAGATACCTAAGGACCTCCAATTCCCTTTGGGACCACTCTCCTTCGTCGACTATTCAACTGGTGAAACTTGCCACCCTTAGAGACATGCTAGCTGCCAGCTGGCACGCCACATCATTATGATTCCATTGTCCCTTTTCTTCATTAAAAATGAACCTATGGAAATCTACGACGGAGATCAACTCTCGCATATGTACCAATCAAGGGCTCTCGTTTCTTTTCAAGAATATTTTTCATCGTCAGATATCTTTGGGAGCATCACCCAACTTCTCCAATCTTCTATTCTCCAACGATGATGTGAATGGTACTAACAATATGGATCTCATTGTGGTCACCCCAACATATCAACGATCCTCGTCTCACATTCAATGTCTTCTATAACACTCGCTTCCCAATTTGTAATTAATCATAAAATAGGAATTACCATGCTAAGGCATGAGGAAATGTAAATGTATTATTGATCGAGTTGCCAAATAACTAACCATGGAGGTGAAGCCTTGAAAGTATCGACCATGATATCATCACTAGAGGAAGAATGTGAAAACTATACAAGAGGGTTCATATATCAAATAACCCTAAACCTCCCTTGATAAGGATGACAACCTCCTTCGATCCCAAGGAGAGAAATTAGTTAATGAAGAAATGACCGGTGGTTGAATTATCAACCACCCCCATGAATGGAAACATGGGTCACTGGCATCGCGTAGGACTTGTAAACCCGAGCTCTTCCATGTAAGGAACGATAGGCAAAAACCTTCCAGGGTAAGAGGGACACACATGGGGGAGAGGAGACACCACCAGATGGAAGAGTGTAAGATCGCAAGGGAGATGCACAGAGCCTTCAAAGGAGTTAACCGGTCATGAGCTTGATGCCGTGGAGCATCTCGAGAAACTCTCACAGGCCATAACCGAGAGAGCTCCGAGTTACAGAGAACAGGACCAAAGCAGAAGCGAAAACAGAGGAAGAACCCTTTAGAAGTGTGTGAGAATTCCTTGGTGATATCATGGCTTGGCATGGGGTACAGAGTGCTAAGAAGGGAAACGACTCATTCCCTATGGTCAGTGGAAGGATGAACACCCACGCCTACCGGGGTTGGCGAACCCGTAATAGATAAGGATTTCCACCTGCGGTAATTTAGCCAGAATCGTGGTATGAATTGGTTACACTGCGGTGGCTGTTTCAGGAGTTGTGCATATTTCTTAATGGGTATATTGTATCTCCCCTATTTCTTCTTTATTGTATAACTAGGCCAATAAGAAATGGTATGTCGAGATGATTTTATACTCAGAATACTGTGTCCTATGCAGTATATTTAGTCACTAACTGCGGTGTTCACGACCTGTACAGTTTCATGTACGCTTGCCAAACCTCCTAATTGTTTAGAGTCCCTTGGAGGATGAAGTTTGTTAAGATCAGAGAGGTAGTGACGTACAAGCTCTCCTGTGGAGGCAAACCAACTCAACTCCTTAAGTCCCGGATACAAGCTCAGAAGGATCGTGACCGCTAGGTGTAAGAACCCCAGAAGGAATGGTGAGGTCAAGAAACCCTTTGGAGGTTTTAGAGCTTATGAAAGCTCAAGAGTGAAAAATAGATCGTGATCGAAATCAAATCTGAACCATTGGTTCAATTCAGGGAAATAGGGGTTTTAAGGATAAACGAAAGTGACACACAAACCAATCTCCCCCGTGATCCACCTAGATATGGAACAAAACTTATAATACTACTCTTTCCCTAGATCTAGATTATTGAATGAACTAAGAGAAATGGATAGTGGACATACCTTATGAATGCCTCCTTTAACTGTTCCAAGATTTGCTTCGATGCTCTTGCGTCGCTCCAATCACAACAACAAAACCAATCACAACAAATGCATTAATATATTCAATACCTAGTCTATACATGTGATCAAGGAATCATGTAATAAGATGACATCATCATTATGGAAAGGACATATTACCTGCATTGATTGAAAGAGAAACTTACAACCGAGCCTTGATGTCGAGGTCTCCTTTCGATGGTTCTAGCTTTGGATAATACACATTTGCTCATGCATGAAGAAGTTCAACCACATATGATGACTTAGCTTGTTGTCTCTTGCTGCTGTAACATCAATCCTCCATACCTTGCACCACCCTCCAATCAATCTATTGGTTAACTTGCTTCTTCCCTTCTAACCATTTGCATGAGCAATCTCCTCAATATATGTGAGAAGATTGATTGGCCATTTGGATAGGGAATAATCCTAAGATATCTGGAAAGTCGCAAGATTCTTGCTAACCATCCGAATGCTAACTCATTCTTCTAGAAGATTCCTCTAGAAGGATCGAACTTACCCATTTTACTCCTTTAGAAACATGTTCACACTCTAACCATTAACACAGTGCGAGAATTTCGCAGCTGTTAATGCAAACATGGAATGAATGATTCTCAGAGAGTATATATGCAAATAAGGAATCCATTTTTCCAAAATATGATTTTGAGAAAATGACAAGTGTAACTCTTCGTAGAAAGTTCTTAATGAAGAGTTTGATCTTCCATTATCATGACATAATCATAATATCATCTCATAACCAAAAATGTGGATAAATGTATCGCCCCCAAAGTCCGAGAGAGTGGAACCAAAGATGATAGACTTTGTAAGCCGTGCATGTGTGTGTCAAGAACCAAAAGCACATCTTATCAGAGACCTGCAAACAACATTCAAGCATCAGAAGAATATCATATATCAATTCCGAGGTAGGTATTCCCATACTGTATCATAGACTGATGTCATCATACCTAAAAGACATGGCCACCAACCATACACCGGTGGATCCATGAATATAACATAGCACAGCCCACCAATATTAATCGTGGACTACAATACAAATTTCAAGCAAGATGACATAGCCACTAAACATACACAAAGGATCTATGTGCTCTAAATAATACATACTCCATCGCGACCCTGGATATAAGGATAATATCCGTATCTCTAACTCATCAAATTCAAAGCACGAATCTAATCCATGGATTACATGTGTCGGCCTAACATGGTAGAAACCACTTGATTACCGGCCAATAATGGCTACCGCTAACAAGTGCGAGGGAAATCACCATTAATGTCAATGAACTAAGGTACTATAGTACAACTGGCCGAATCGGTGGAATAGATGAGTTGATACCTAACAACCCATTTAATCTTTCGACCGGGGTCAATGATGTAACCCATCGCCGAAAAGCTGAAACTTCATTGAGGCATGCAAGCTTCAAGGTAATTAATGATTTCTAAGTCTTAATCCCGTGTAATGTACATGTCGACTCGAAAAGACTTGTCACAGAGGGCCTTGATGTATCCCCCATAAGTGACACAAAATGAGTAATAGAATTTGAAACAGAGTATGTGGCAAATGAACTTTGGACACAGGGAAGGCCTAATAATTCTGAGTGAAAAGATAACCCAGATGGTCGACCTAAATAGGAGTTCTAAACCCGACAGCCTCTTGAACATATGGATGATACTCCACCAATGATTTGGCAAGATTGACTCAAAGATCTATACATGGAAAGACCTGTAACTGTAACCTAATGAGAGACAAATGGATTTCCCAAACCGTTTCAAATGATGAATAGGTACCGTTCAAGAGCTACGCTTACTGCCAATTAACACATAGATGAAACATATCCCTTTCCCAAATTTTCCCCCACCATTGTCGGCAAGTACCTCTTTATTTTTATGCGTTTTGAAGAGGATCACATATGCTTGTTGATATACTCATCCTCTGACGAGTCCTGAGTATTTTATCTAACCCTAAGAAGGAGTGGTTCGTCCCATCACTCGTCCGCTTCAACGTTTGTTTAACGAGTCCGTAGATAGAAAACTCCTCTAAGGTTTTCAAGATTATAGAGTTTTGAAAACACTTAAAAGAAAAACTCTCTCGGCTGCATAATAATCCAACTATCTAAAAAGGGGTTAAACTATCACGGAGGATGCTGAAGTTCAAATACTCAACGAAATGGAAAATAGCAAGGTCGCTTCTAATCTTTCGCTGTTTTAGGGAGTTTGAAAGAGCTTAAAGAGGACTCTTGGGGGTTCCTTTTTTCGTGTAATCACATCGAGCTTGGAAAAGAGATAAAACAACGCCGATCACGTTCTAAGTTTCTTCTTCACAAGTGCTAGAACGGATAAAAGTCACTTGAGGTTTTAGATTAAAAACCATAGAAAAACAAATAAAACACACCATATTTCAAAGTTTTGATCCATAACCGCCTTCAAGTAGGGGCCCGTAAGTCATTTACTCACTTTTTGCATTAGTAATTAGGGTTAAAATGGGTAAAATAATGAAATAAAATGGAAAACTCCACTTTTAAAATAGTAAAAAGTAATAAACATTTTACAACTCATTTTACCATATGTTTTCATCCATTCACCCTTTTAGTGCAAAAAAATCCTCATTTTACCTCCAATCTTCGTCATCAATTTCCGGGAGCTTCGTATAATTCATTTCTCGAACCGCTTGGACCAACCTGTAAGTGCTCAATTTCCTAGCCTTTCATGGTTTTATTTTTTGATTTCATCGGGTTAAAATTGAAGTTTTAGGTTGAAATTTGAAACCCTATAAGGCTGCTTAAAGGATTCCTTTCAGCCACCCGCTCGTGGCCTCGCGAGAAATTCAATTTAAGCCGATTAACGTGAGGGCGCGGAAACCCACACCGTGGCCATACCTCGCCATAACAACACGAGTTAAATTTTATGTAGCTTTTTATCAATAAAACCAATTTTCTTCACATTTTAAGATTACTTAATTATCTTTTTATGATTGCTATGCAGTTAATAGTTACAATGTGCTTGCGGAGGGAACGGAGCATGAAGAAGATAATACTAATACCGGCCAAAAATCACCCCCTGCACTATTGCCAATTTAAGAGATTGAGGTCTCTTAAAGTACTTCTGGATATTGGGCATGAGAGCCCAAGTTCGCCTATTGAACATTTGGTTCGATTGTGGGATCTGGATCAACAGGTCTTTAATGTGGGTGCCCACATTGACGCATTGATATCGGTGGATATCTACTTTCCGACCGGATTGCCAAGACGGGTTCGTGATGTCGGGCTTTGATCGGTAAATCAAGAGGAAGTCGAAGATGAGTGAGGCATCGAGAGAGTATTGGCGACTGGATGCGCAGTTATCAAAAGGAAGGTGGCCATTTGGAGAGTGACGGATATCACTCTCCGCACCATTCTCCGCTTACTATAGCCTCGTAGGATGGCGTACGCAAATCGTGATATGGCTCTACAGAGCTACTTTCAACATGCCCTCGAGTGTCTTGAGCCCCCGGGTTTTCAACTGGGCCATGCGCGCTTCATAACTGGAAAAACACCCGATAAAGAGTAGGCGTGGAGATCTCAAGCAATTTTGGTTATGGATCACTGTTAGAATCCTTCTTCTGCGAGAGAGTCCCCGAAAGTGCTTCGTGCAGATACAGCATTTCCCGTCCCGTGGATCCATCGGATGTCGCTGGTGCCACCAGAAGGCATGTGACAGACCCATCATCCGGGATATGACGATCGCTTTTCGACTGGCTCCAAGGCCGCTAGGATGATAGAGGACTATGCCTTACGCTATTTGACTTTCGAGGTGATCCCCGACCTCGCCCTCCCTAAGACTCCGCAGCGGGGGAAACATTGGTAAGAAGTACACTAACTTTTGATTTTTAGATGTTTTTGTATTTTCATTATATTAAAATGTTTTTGGTTTATAGTTGTATCCAAAGACTGACACCAAAATTGTATTGACAACGCAGATGTTGGGGCATACAGACCAACCGGTATTTCTCCTGTTCAGCGTCAAGGAGAAGCAACAGTTGCAAGCCCCCAAAGATGTCGAGGGACTACCCGACAAAGGAATGTAACCTAGAGGGATTCATGCATGATGTTCCGTGACATGCCTCTCGAGGAGATCCCACGACGTGATCGCGTCATACCATGCGAGTCTCCTCTATGGGTCATTTTCTCCGCTGAGTATCCAGGACTTTAGCATGCTATCGTGAATATCATTGATGTCATGATATCGCTATGTAGAAGCCATGAGCTTCCATTTTTATCTTTTGGTCTTCTAATACTACTTTTGTAAAACAAACTCCCATCGCTATATATATATATATACATGGTTGTTAAATGCATTACTTTACACTTGTGTACATGTGCTTGATTTATAAATTGTTCAAATGCCTCGCCTAATACGTGAATTAGCTAAAGCATCCATAATGTATTAAGACGCCTCAATGTGCTGATATTCTATATGATCAAAATGTTTTCCAAGAGGCTAATCCGCAAATAAACTCTTAATAAATGTAGGACTCTCGGTCAGAGTAGACATTACTTAGTCAGAGCACCAATTAACCATGCAGTCAAGTCGCATAACCAAACTCAGACGCACTCCAAGAGAGATAGCATCAACTAATAACTCAATAACGACGCTATACTCGCTTTTGGCGTTACTGGTTGCTCGCCCTAGACATACACCTTGTAAAGAAATAAGCTCGTTTGTTGGAGCATAGATTGCCCAAGCAACATAAGCTAAATTATGGGTACTACGGATAGAACCATCGGCGAAGCCAATAAAAGTTAGTGAATACTCTGACATCTGGTAATCAAAACACAACGTAATCGTAGGGTAAAACCAAAATAACGCCAAACTCAAAACTAAAAGTAATCACACACACTCAAGATGATACATAAAATACAAGTACTATGCACAAATGACCTATGCATAGTACTTCTTTTAAGTACAACCCATTTCTAGCTTCACTCAAAGGTACCCCGCCATAATCCACTAGCTCATATGCCCCTTAGCCAAAACATTGCTAATACTGGTAAGGCCCACGCTATCTACATTGGTTCAAATTTCCCAAATCCTAAGACATATTTATCATGTTCATACAAAAGAACAATCTCCTCGTGAGAAGACACAAGGTTTAACATACTTGTCGTGATCAGGTCTTTAACACGCCTTTTCCGGGCTTCTATTACAAGAGTATGTTTGGGGAGTTTCTTTGGCTCTAATCGCATTAAATACAGTAGGCGTTCCTCTTCGGCAGAAGCATTTGGTAAAAGTTCTACAACTAACTTCAAAGAAGTTATCTCACATTCTATAGGAATAATGGCTTCCATGCCATAAACTAATCAAAAAAGCATGAATCCTGTGGCAGACTTAACAAACGTCCAATACGCCCACAACGTCGAAAATAACATTGTGTGCCAAATTGGTTTTATGGATTCCTATCATCCGTCATTTAATCATAGTGATGAGGAACTCATTGATGGCTTCACCGCCAATAGCCTGGATAATAGGGCTGATTAATGTTTATCATGCCCAAATTCCAGCCCATCATATTATTTCTAAAATGACTGCGGATCGGTAACGATAACCTCGAGGAACACTAAAATGAGTAATGACATGGTTGAAAGGAAAAGTGCTGCATTTTCCCATGATTATCGAATGCCCGCGATTGCCCTCTACTTTACCTTTGTAAAAATAATCAACAAAGAATAATATCGTACCCATGCCCCCGACCGAAAGAGGGTGACATGTCATGAAATCAATGCCCCATTTCAGCTTAAAGGACTACCGAGACTACGCATATGGTGGATGACCTAATCTTCTGGACATAGGTTTGCGTGCATGACACTTTGAACAAAGAAGTAATGCAAATTTTAAACAACGAGGGTCAAAAGTATCCTATTAATTTAAGATTCACAAGAGCATACCCGCATATATATGACCGCCACATGCTCCCGATTGGAAATCATTCAAAGCTCTCTTGTCTTCTTCAAAGGTTAAACAACGCTGAAACACAGAATCAATAATTCTGGACCAGAGTGTATCACCAAGGATAATATAATGACGCGCTTGATAACGGTAATACCTACATCGCTCGCACTAGACAAAGAAGGTTTCGGAAGTTTGAGTCCGAGATATATAATGACATCTCTCGCACTAAATATCGCCGATACTTATAAGGAAAAGTGGACTCGGCCAGTAAATTAATCAACTCGCTACCTTTTCCGGCAAGCAGGGGAAAAATCACAAATCAACTCAACGAAAACCAAAGACTTCTTCGATGTGGCTCAATCAAACTCCAAATCAAACTCCAAATCAAAAATCCACTTGATAATTTTGCCTCTAAAGAATCGGATTCCAGTCAATATATGTTGCATGGGGTTATAGTGCGAAATCACAGTAGTTTTCCTTCGGCGAGAATGTAATGATCTAAAACGTTGAATTGCTTGAACAACAGCTAATGCCAGCTTTTCAACATGTTGGTCTTTAAATTCTGTAGAAGTTAAACTTCGAATTTAGGTAATATACAACATGTCATCGTGGGCATCATCCTCTGAACGAGAACCATTTAGATGGTATAATTCCTGGACGCAGCCTAAATAAAGCACAACTTCTCGGCCTATAATCCTGAGGAAAAGAAGAGGAATCTTGGTAAGGGACAACTTCAAGGCCAAAGGCTACATCATCGCTGGCGCCATCCTGACAAACTCTAACCTTTCTTTAAAAGACGTAAAACCACTATAACTTCTATGATAATTCGATGAACTCAATTAAGAAAGTTTGCTTCTCTTCCCCAAGAAACTTTGTAACCCATGAAGGTAGAAGGAGGAGGGAGATTAAGAATCACTAACCTTTGATAGGACCCGATCCCATGCATGGAAACACAAAACCAAGGAGTCTTCCGGATTCTATGAAAAAGACACATTTATGCGGATTCGCTTGAACGCGACAGGAATCGACAAATGAACTAAAATAGCCTCGAAGATTCTTAGGGTGATCAATTCGACGTGGAAAAGATACTTCAAAAATCATTCAAATAGTTGAACAATATGCTTAATATCGCGAAATGCGTAAGACATAGCACGCTGGAACGAAAGTAATTCGCTTTTAGACCAAAGGAAGTTACTTTTAAAGTACCGCCGATGCCTAAAGTTTGTTTGTGTTGGTCCTCGTGAGTCGATATTGATTTGATTATAGCCTCTGAAAATCCATCCATGAGGGAAAAGATTTCACGCAAGACAACCATCGCATTTATCCAATGACCAAAGGTTGGAAAATTGTCTTAGGGACAAGATTTATTGATATCTCGATAATCAACACGTAACATCAATACTACCACCCTTTATCGACGGTGATCAAGTTAGAAACCCATTCCGGCTAATGCCAATGTAGTGGTAGATAAAACTGTCTTTAAGAAGCTTTTCAACTTTGAGTTTAATGGCCGCAGCTTTACATGGATGGACAGGACAGAGGCTTGTCGGACTGGTTTGGTTCCGGGGTATGTCTTAATTTCGCGGACCACAATAGTTAGTGGTCGATACCACATCTCTTTGAACTCCATGCAAAGATATCACGTAATTCTTTAAACAACGAAGCATAAGTGAAAATTTCTCGAGAACATGAAGCCCAATATTAACGTTCTCAACTATCCTTGGTTTCACTGAAATATCTATGGTATCGTGGGTGAAATGTTACTCCAGTTCCCTTCAACACATCTCGTGATAGATGCAGAAATACTGCGAATAACAATAAATCCACCGACGAGTCGAATCACCGTAATTTCAAGAGTCGCTATTCCAGAATAATATGGAACGATGATGCCCATCGTCCTAAAATATCCAAGACAAACATGATCATCTCACGGGCCTGGAAAACGAATTTAAAAGGATCGGGAGACAACTCATCACAAGAAGAAGTAGTAGGGGTGGCCGATTGAATAGCTTGGTAGGCGAACTCAACCGGACTCAAAGTCATAACGCTGTCAAAACTTAATATGATCTCCTGGATCAGGGTCTATCCAAGGGTCGGCAGACACCGGAAGTTCACGAGGTATAGTAGAGATCATATCAATAGATGCAATTGACGGGCTTGGAATATTGGGCAGTGGTGGTATGGGAAAAGTACCCATTAACTTAATTTAATCTTTAAAAAGACTAACCTAACATTCCGTATAACCTGGGTGCTCGCTTATGAACTATGACGGTTCGTATGAAAGGCATTGGCATTAAAGAAAGCAAGTTGATCAACCGTGACCACTTTGTCTCGGTAAGGAAAACGTAGGACACTCAAAAAAGGGTTGACACGACAAAGACGATAGAATCGACCCAACTCTCACCACCAAAGGAGAAGATTATAATCTAAGGAGTATCAAAACTTCCACTTCCACCTGGATGGTCTTGCCTTCGAGAGTAATAGGAAACGCCGGAAGAACACCGTAGGTTTGAAACCAGAGCCATTGAAGGCTCGGAAAGTGTTTAGTGATTCGGTTAATCTGCGGAGAGCCAATGGCATTCCAACAATAAATAGACATGACGCAAGTCGAGGATCATTCGTCAATAACAATGCGACAAATATTCTTATTTTCCATAACAACTTGTATTTGAAATGCAAGCCGTAAGGGTAACCTTGGAACATGCTCGCCAAGTCAAAGACTATCAAATTCTCGCCTCAGGATCGATTCCACCTATGGCTTTCAAATGGGCCCTTCAGTAAAAGATGACCGGCGACTTCAAGGGAAGATATCACAAGGGTGCTTGGGCCACATCTTCTACAATGCTGTAGTTCGAGCCGCACGTGCATGAGGATTGAATGCCGATTTCTTTAACGACACCTTTGGGTGGTGGCCGTATAATCAGACAAGGTTTGGTTTTTTCGAGATGAAGAGGACCGGTAGTGGGTGGATTCGATAAAGAGGTTGGTACTAGATCAGGAGGTAAGGCCAACCTTCTCCCTGAAGGAGTATAGTCTTTAGCTCCAGTGGTAAGTGCAACATTGTCTCTCTTGGAATCACCAGTGCACATAAAACGTAGGATTGTGTAGATGTAGAAGCAGGGTTGGTCATGGATGACCAATGAAGCCCGTTGTTGAGACGGAAGGGTTGGGACAAGATACCGAGTAGAAGGTTTCGGTTGATTGGGGCTGAACTTATGAACTTCAGCATCGCCCCTCATTAACCTTCATGTAGTGATCGTCACCACAGATAATGCAAGGGTAGTGTGGTTTATGCTTATCCCGGTCATCACCGTGAGGGGCTTTGGTTTGCCTGCTCGATTACGCTTTTACCCTTCTCTTTATTCTGGCTCTCCTCTTTGATTTGTTCTTACCTACAGTGGATTGGAATAACGCTCACTTCAGATGTTTCCACTCAGAGGAGCAGAGACGAAAGCATTTGAACATTAGAAGGAGGATTTGGGTCAGAAGTCGACACTAATGAATGGGCATGAGTGGTCCTAATCACACCATCACCGCGATGTGAAGCAACCGAGCAGAGAAGGCCGGCAAAGCATTCTCGTGACGCAGGTAAATCGTGAGTAAGTCAGTCATACAAAGTGCCCGCTTTGCTAATAAACAAGATCTAGATACCGAGCACGACTAATTTATAGCCTCGCTTCTTCAGTAACAACACTCTTCCCATGGCAATGTCTTTTCCAATTTTGTTTACAAACGATTTTGTAAACCATTCGACCAACAACTGATCAGAGAGTTCAAGTTAATGAGACGTCATCTCCTTCACCACCTGGCGAATATGATCAGAGATATGAGTGCCGTAATTTTGTTTAAAGGAGGTTAAGATCTCATTCCCTGTATCGTAACGAATAGTTAACTGGTAATGGGTGAGAAAAAGCCATCTAAAGAGTGTTGAAATCCGAAAAGAATCCTCGGTAATTCAATGTACCACTTCTCAGCAAAGCAGCACTCAGAAGGGTATGAAAGATGTAATCTAATGGAGTCACCCATCAATGAGTTAGATTAACACCACAGATGGAAAGTCAGCACATGATTTTTCTCCTTCCCTCCCCGCCTCCCATCGAATTTTGGGATGTCCGGCGGAAGCTTTGTAGGAATAGCAGCCATTGGGGAGAGTGACGAAAAGGATCATTAAGAATCCTAGACAAAACTGGCAAATCCAAAGTAGTTAGGAAAAAGAAATTGGCCGATTCACTTGAGGATACCGGTGACTTTGGGGTGGAAACCCCGCCTAAACCATCGGGACCAGAAGGGCCCCGCCGTGAGGGGAGGATCCGTTGGGTTGGTGGTGGTTGAATCGGATAATAACCCTAAGGATTTTGACCTGAGCTTGAGTAGTGGCTTGAGGTTGAGTAGTCCGTCCTGAACCCCAAATAGGATTAGTCACACCTCGATATGGTTGGACTATAGTAGGGACAACTTGTCAGCCTCAAAGATTCTGCAGGAAAATGTTGCATGTTGATTCCAATAATGGGCTAATGCAGGAGGTATGTTTTTTCCCAAAAGGAGAGGTTGGCCCCCCCAAGGGAATGGGCCCACCCTGAGGTTGTGTACTAACCCCGAGGCTTAGGGTAACTATGTTATGACTGAAAAAGGAAAAGGAATCGCATCTAATATGACCACCAAATGATTCTCGACATTAGGCTTAATCTGGCCGGAATAGCCACCAAGATTAAGGTTGCAGGAGGAAAAAACTGAGGAGGAGCGAGATGAAACTGTGAATAGGATGCCCAGAAACCGAGGACCACCTAGAGAACCAGCTAGTGTTTGTGGAGGTGTTGGATGTGTAACATTCAACACAGGATTCAATGCATGGTATCCAGGGGGTAAATTAGGATTGAGCTCAGGTTGCCTCTGGGTATTAATATGGGCAAGAGTAGTTGTCAATCGCTTGGTTTGGACACTCGTAGTAATAGCAAGATGGGCCATCTCGAGAGGAGAATCTAAACTATATGGTAGTCTTCTCGTAGTCTCGTGCTTGGGAGACTGAGGAGGCTGACAAGTCTCAGAAACGTGGGTCTGCCAGCATCAAACAAGATTCGGCCGGAATTACTCCTAATTCCTAAAGGATCTTGACCTACTACACCGTGAGAGGCCCAACAATTGATTCAGAATATACAACAAGAGTTTCTCCAGAAGATGAAATCGTCCTGAAGGTCGTTTACCACGACGAATGCGATAATCCCCTATAGTATTGTGAACTCGCACCCTGAGAGAATTCATTCTACCGACTTGTGGAGGTGTAAAACTTGGGACGCCACTTATGTCCACGTGTGATAGAGGAACAAGGGGAATTTCACCCTGACGAGGAGAATCCTCCTCTGTGTGTGTCCAGAGCAAGGTTCGTGAAGCTCCATTGTTCGAGACAAACTTGCATCCTACGCGGAACGCTTGGGGAGCAATTGTAAACAAATATCTAACTCCCCAACAAAAATCCTATAGCCAACCACGGTAAACAAACAAGACACACTAGTAAACAAAAATCTAAAAAGAAATCACTACAAACAATACCTTCTTAACATCGGCTAATTAGTTGGTGATGAAATCCAATGTCGCGAACATCGAACGAATGGGGCGGGGCTAAGGTGGAAAGTTACATTGACGACCATGAATGACTTCTACGCCTCGGGTGCAAGCTCCCACACATAATCGTGGGTATACCCTCCAAGGAGCCCGAGTGAGTTTGTCATTAATTCCTGTGTACTGAAGACTTTCCCCTTCACAGTCACCTTGGTAAGTACCTAGAGAGAAAGGTCACTAAGGTTACCACAGACAACAAGATCACTGTTACCACAACTGATCCACACGTTAAGGGCGGTGGTATCGGTATCCAAATCAACTCAAAGGTTTTCCACTCATAATTGTGGGTATACCCCTGAGTGACCCCCGTAATACGCAAGTAACTGATTTATTAATCGATGTCAGCAAAGTAGGTTAGTATCTCCGCCAACACCAATGACCTAATGCTTGACCCTTATGTTAGAAGGGCTTCCTATGACAATATGCTGCTAATGGAATTTTACACTCCCTATTCCTCAAGATAATTATTGTGTGTTTTGAGCTGAGAGTGCGTTTCTCTTCCTACTCCAAAAGCACTAGCCTAGCTAATATTTTGGTGTAAAGAGCCCTAGAAAGAGTTACTAGATCAATTTTACTATTACGCAAAGTTTTAATGGTCGTTTACTCAAAGGTAGTGGAAATGAAACTCATGAAATGTGACTGACCCAAATAATGCAAGGATATGAAGAAGTATAAGCATTTTCATTCAATGAATCCTAGTTATGGGAGAGAGAACAATTCCTGAATCAATATGAATACCAAAATGCAAATGAATGCTCAATTTCCCTAGAGACCAATACTAATAATCATGTATCAATGAACAGCTTCGAAATGTCTTTTTCAAAACTTCAATGCTCAAAATCCTTTACAATTTTGATTTTCAATGTTTGCAACAAAGTAAAAAACAAAACTTGAAAGAAAAACAAGTGGTTCACTTTCCAAGAAGAACTCTGATAACAGAGAAAAGAAAAATCAAATCACAATACCAAACAATCAACACAACCCAACCAAAACTTTCAATGATAGTAAAACATTAAAGCAAATCAAGGAGCTTCTTACAAATGAAAATTGTCCTTTCGAACCAATATTCAACAAGAAACACCAAATTCTTAACTTCCAATCAATCGATTTTAACCAACAAGACATGGCCTCCTAACTCCAAAGTAATCAGAGAGTGGAAGAATGCCAATAAAGGCTAAGAGATGAAAGTCAAGTTATCAAAAGCAAGAAAAACCTAGAAACCCTAGATCAGATCCAGCTAGCAAATGAAGCAAAAAGATATGTAAACCAAAGTGAGATAAAGAGTCAAAAAGAGGTAAATCAACCTTACCGAGCTATTGCAAAAATCAAAGCTTGAATTCAAAAAATTTCAAAAAATACGGTAAGTTAATTTTGGAACACAATGCTAGAAACTCAAATTTCGCGAAAGCACTGGATGCATCGCTTTAACTATTCGTGACTCAAAACATATGTTCAAATCATGAACCTTCGTAGTTCTCGCAGTCGCTAATGATGACAGCAGAATTTGGAAGTGATGAAAATTTTGAAAAATCAAGAAAAATTCAAACTCGGGATCGTTGACTCCAAAACGCTCTCTGTGGTATCCTGAGGGCTCAGAAGTTTACAAATCACGAGAAAAAGGCAACAAGAGAAAATGGCCAGAAAAGTTCAAGAAACCAAAAGACAAAGGGATAGATTCCCGCTGGAGTCGCAATTTTGTTTAAGGATAAATTCGCGAGTGCGGACACAAACCAATCTCCCCATATCCACCTAGATCCGAATGGAACGACATAATACTATTCTTTCCCTAGATCTAGATTATTGAATGAACTAAGAGAAATGATAGTGGACATACCTATGAACGCCTCCTTTAATCTCCGTTGTTCCAAGCTTTGTTCGATGTTCTTTAAGGCCGCTCCAATCACAAATAACACAAACCAATCA
Organism: Picea sitchensis; assembly: GCA_010110895.2. Classification (NCBI taxonomy): domain Eukaryota; kingdom Viridiplantae; phylum Streptophyta; class Pinopsida; order Pinales; family Pinaceae; genus Picea; species Picea sitchensis. Next base: position 22,433 of record SNQJ01S0115095.1, read on the forward strand.
CAACAAATGCATATTAATATATTCAATACCTAGTCTATACATGGATCAAGGAATCATGTAATAAGATGACATCATCATTATGGGAAGGGACATATTACTCAGATTGCATTAATGAAAGAGAAACATACAACCTGATCCTTGATGTAGTAGGTCTCCTTTCGATGGCTCCTAGCTCTGACAAAAACATTTTCTCATGCATGAAGAAGTTCAACCACATATGATGACCTTTGCTTGTTGTCTCTCAATGTGAGCATGAATCTCCATACCTTGCACCAATTCTCCAATCAATCTATTGCTAACTTGCTTCTTCCCTTTCTAACCATTTCCATGAGTAACTTCCTCAATATAGGAGAATATTGATTATTACTTGGATAGAATAATCCCAAAATATCCTGAAAGTCATGATTCTACAACCATTCAACTCCAACTCACCCTTCTAGAAGATCTCTAGAAGGATCGAGAACTTATCTATTTTCCTCCTCTAGAAACATGTTCAAGACTCTAACCATTGGACATGCTGAGAGAGAAGTTCAAGTCATTTAATGCAAATTGAAATGTGAATGATTCTCAAGTAGGAGAGTATTTATGCAGCCTGCGAACTATTTTCCAAAATATGATTTTGAGAAAATGATGAATCTTCTTCAGAAAAAGTTCTTAATGAAGAGAGTTTGATCTTCCATTATCATGATAATCATAATATCATCTCAATAAACAAAAATGTGGATAATGTGGGTGAGGATTTCCCAAAGTCTTCAAGGGCTTAATCATTGATTCAGAGGGGGAAAAAATCTGACCGCTGGAGCCTACGCCCGTGACAAATGGAGAAGAGTATGTAGGAAAATAGATCTGAACCGGCCGATCGAGCACAAGGGATCGATAGCCGTCGGATCCAAAAGAGGCACACGAGGTTTAACCTAGTGCGAAAGGGAGAGGACTTGTCAAAGTCCCGAAGTCCCGGTGAGTTCAAACTGCCCATCTAATAGACACGTATTTCCACGGCTGCTTTCAAGACCTCGTGAAACTGTAGGACAAGACTTTGTCTTCTAAGTTGCAAAATCCTCGTATACTCTAAAACCCCCGATGCTCGGTGGATGAACCGATTCAAGCAGAATACAGATTTCGGCATTCGAGAAAACCAGAGGGCAAGACTCCCTCGCCTTCAAGAGTCACTTAAACTCCTGTGATATAATAAACTCATGCTACTGGATGAGCTTGGGTTTAGTGTGAATAACTTCTGTTATGGCACCCGAAACCAGCAGGGCAAGACCCCACCTTCTCAAGTTGTGGAAATCCCTGCATAATGTAAACCCCGAATGCGATTAAGATTGAGTGGTTCAACACTCTAGTTTTTCCAAGAGGGATAGTGACTCTTCAGATCTCGTGATCAATCCAGGTTCTGGATCTCAAACATGAAACTCAGATCGAGTTCGGGAATGGAGTATCCAGTTATTGTCAGCTTCATTCCTAACTCCCAAGCTACTCTAAATCCCGATACGCCAACACCATCAACTGTGAGATTCATAGTCATCGATCTCATCGAAGGTAAGATTCCGGGTTTCATGGTTTTGGGGTTTGAAAGTCGAAGACTTGACTCTCTCAGACTTGTTCACGAATGTGAAAAGCTTGGTTTGGCCTGTGGTCATAACCAATGATCACATGGAGGTGGATAAGTGAAGAGCTAGCCTGCACTAGGCACCCTCAGAGGAACGTAGATTCTATCCCTGAGGAAGAGTAGTACTCTTTTTTTGTTGTAGTGGGTATGTGACATCTTCATCATCGCCAGACTTCACACAAGTATCGACACTCGATCACTCCGATCGGTGATACCTTCCTTGAAGAATGGCCAAGATCTACTCACCCTACTAGATTGACTCATGTAAACATCCCTAAATCAACACTAGGTTTTCTATTAGATAACACTCTGATTTTGGGACTTATTTAATTTCAGGGGTTCTTCAAGGATTTTAGCAAGTCTTAAAGAGTCAGAAATCACTATAAGACCATCTAAAGCATTATTTCTTCAGTGAAGGTGCAACCCTTGCATATCTTGCAAGTTTTCCACTTAAAACGAGTAATATTCTCAGGTCTTGAGGCTTTTAGTACTCACACATGTACCTTCCAAACTCTAAGTTCCATCTAACATATTTTAATGAAGATTCTATCCATATCCTACAAACTTTTCTCCAAATCTTCAAGGTCCTCTGGGATACAGACTACACATACTTGTTCATTTTCATAATTTAATATATTAAGAAAATATTATAACATGCATATCCCTAATTTCTCAGGGGCTCAATTCATCGATTACAAACATTCACATTTCCCATATAATTCAAACATTGAACAAACAATTACATTATTCATGCTCAATTAAACATATCAAGTTAAACACTTATTTGATCATGGAAATAACCACCACCAACTGACTGGGAGAGGATGCCTTTCCTCCCAACCTTAGGCCATAGTATAGTGTTCCTTCTTATAGTGCGACACCCTTGTTCCAAGCCATGATACCACTAGGGGAATGACTCAGGTGGTCTTCAAGATCAGATGATCTAGGAAGGTTACTCTTATTCCTCCACTAACAACAACATAAGTTGCTCCCTTCCCACTGAGCTCAGGGTCTCTACAGGTCTATTAGGTAGTTTATCAACTGGATTTCCAATGCACAAGAGATTCCCTTCTGTGGTATACAATCCCTTGGTGACCTCTCCTTACTAGTGCCAATTTATTTCTAGTAAGTACCAAGATGCATCCCTCTATAGCTTTAATATAGATATGGGTCTTTTGTATTCTAGGGTGATCATCATCAAATTGGAAAAGCTTCCTATTTTCTTCAAGGAAAGCGAGTCTCTAACTTCTTCCTTTCTTTGATTTGATCCAGTGAATGTCTTTGTTCGTTGCTTCTTAGCCTATGAGCCCGTTGCTCACTCACTCTTCTTTAGAGTCTTCTTATTTTATTTTATGCATTGCGTTCTCTTCTCTCTTCTCTCGTCTTGAATTATTTCCCTATCCTCTTCTCTCCTATTCATTCTCTCTATCTATTTTTTTTTCTTTGAGGGTGTTTTTCCATCTTTGGCCTCTTTTTCCACCAATCCTTTGGGATTCCTGTGGATTCCTATAGACACGACCTGTTATCTCAGGTATGATTTTATGAAGGGGTAATCCATGGTGTCCTACTTGTTAGTTCATTCAACTGACCCATTCCTTCTTCAATAAACCAATACCGTCAACAATTATTAACTACCTCAACCACCGATGTGACCTATATAATTTGTCTCATGGTTTCCTACCGATTTGTGTATGATGGTAGGTGTGAGTTCATGTTTGCAAGCATAAATTATATAGTTTGCTAATAAATCTTACTTTTTTCCACATTGAAACATCTCAGCTCCATCTTACCCATCCACTTCATCAATTCCTACTTCATTAGTTCACACTTGTGTATCATGGCTAGTACTTTCAATCATGCTCCCTCTTAGTCAATTGTTTGGTATTTTCATTAATAAAACACAATTACATTCTTCATAATTACGTCATATGAAGTCTTAGCAAAATTACAGACTTGGGGAAAACAAGGTGTTACAACTCCATATAAATATCTTCTTCCAATTCACCATGAACAAAGGTTGTCTTTACATCTAATTGTTCACATTCCAAATCTAAAGCAACAAAAAGACCAAGAATGATTCTAATGGATGACATCTTAACAACAAGAGAGAATATTTCAGTGAAATCAATACCTTCCTTTTGAGAAAATCCTTTCACCACAATCCTTTCCTTGTATCTTTCATTTTTCCCTTCTCCCTCATGCTTAATCATGTACACTCTTTTGTTTTGTAGGTTTTTTCTTTCATTTGGAAGCTTTACCAAGTCCCAAGTTTCATTTTCCAATAAGGACCCCATTTCTTCCTCCATAGTTTTCTTACATTATTTGTTCTCAACTTTACAAGCCTCATGAAAACAATCAAGTTCACCTTCATTGATCAATAAAATACAATTTGAGGGAGGATACCTTTGTGAAGGCTTGTGAGGCTTAGTATATCTGCGAGATAATTGTGGTGGTGAATTTCTAGGATGGACTTCTTACAATGACTCTTGTACAATTTCTTCTTGTTGTCACTCATCATCTTCCATTTGTCGTTCAACTCGATCTTCAATATGTTTCCCATTTTATTGCAACAATGGAGTATCATTTTGTTGTTCAACGAACCTATCGACAACTTTATTGACCTCCATATTACCTGCAGTCTTCTTAAACATCTCTAACTCATTGAATATGACATCCCTGCTTCTAATAACTTTATTGTTAACTAGATCCCACAGTCAGTAACCAAAATCACAATCCACATATCCCATAAAAATACACTTCATGGATTTATCATTTAGCTTAGTTCTATTCTCTTTGGGAATATGAACAAATGATTCACATCCAAAGACCTTTTGGTGAGAATAATTTACCTTTTTACCAATCCATATTTCTTCGGGAAGGATATCATCCAAAGTTGTAGTAGGAGATCGATTTATTAGGTAGCAAGTTGTATTTACTGCTTCTTCCCAAAAGTGCTTCTCCAATCCATAATTTGACAACATTCTCCTCACCTTCTCCATGATAGTGCAATTCATTCTTTTGCAGTTCCATTCTATTGAGGAGTAAGTCTTAAGAGGTATAGTGTTCTCATGATTTATGCCAAACATGTTACAATAATCTTTGAATGCATTGGAGAAATACTCCCCACTGTTATCTATTCTCAAACACTTAAGCAATTTATTAGTTTCTCTTTCAACAACGACATGAAACTTCTGAAATATCTCAAATACCTCGGCTTTCCTTTTCATAGGGTAGGCCCAAACCTTCCTAGATGCATCATCTATAAATGTCACGAAGTATGAAGCTCCTCCTAATGAATTAATGTTTACTATCCCAAACACATTAGAGTGTATGAATTCTAACAAATCCTTTTTTCGTTCATGGCCACTTCTCATAAATGAAACCCTTCGTTGCCTACCACATATACAATGCTCAAAAAGATCAATATTACTGGGCTTCAAACCTGGAAGAATATTTTCTCCAACAAGGATTTTGATACCCTTCTCACTCATGTGACCTAGACGCTTATACCACAAATCCGTCGAGATTTCTTCTCTTGCAACAACAGTCACAACTAATTTCTCCAATATTTCTCTTAATGTATACAATGTTCCTGCCTTGCATCCTTTAGCCATGAACAATGCCCCTTTACTAATTTTCCAACCACCTTTTCCAAAACTTATAGAAAAACCTACAGAGATAAAGCTCATGCACATCTATGGAACATGCCTAACTTGTTTCAATAAGATATGTTTTCCTTCCTTTGTCTGGATCTAGATATCTCTCACTCAAACAATGCTACAAAAGTGATTATTTCCCAAATGAACTTTACCATAATCATCATAACTATATGCAAGAAAGTTATCTTTACTTGGGGTTACATGGTGAGATGCTTCAGAGTCAAGAATCCAATCAATGTTATAGTTGGATGACAATAAACATGTATCTTCCATTGAAACAATAAATGAAACCTCATTCTCTGAAATTACAACAATAGTCTCACCTTCATTTGTGTCAGATGATGTCCTTGCTAGTTTTTTATCCTTCTATTCTTGCTTCCAAATTCGACACTCCTT
>SNQJ01S0115096.1:0-18606 GCA_010110895.2 Picea sitchensis
CTGGAGCATAATGGATTTTGAAGAAATGCTCCTTTGAGATTTAAATGATAACTCCTACACCATAAAAGAGGGGTGTCCCTGACAAGCACCATCAAAGAATCCCTAAGGGATTACATCTTTCACTTATGGAATCACCATGTTTATAACCTTAATCTTCTTCAACTTAGTTTTAAAATTAGAGGCCATTTTGGAAATGAGACCCGCCACCAACTTAGCAATTAAGACAATATTCTGGAAAATGGCCGAATTTATGGCCCACCAAATGAAGTATATAACAATACTCAAGACAGATCCAAAGGAGATATCACTATGCGATTGCTTCCAATCGAAGAGCCACTCCTTTAAAGAGTTGTATGACAACTGAAAGGAAATCTTGATGGTGTTATAGATATTCTCCTAGAAATTACGAGCAAAGGAACACATCACAAACAAATGGGTAGTAGTTTCCTCTCCAGAAACACATAGGACGCATCTACTTGGCCCAATCCACCCACGATTTAATTCGACCTCCCAAGTTAGGATCTTGTTGCTCAATGATAACTAGTAGACCAAGGAAAATTTGAGGGGGGAATTTAGTTTCCAAATGCTTTCCCACCACCATTGGACAGACTCCTAAAAATCCTCTTCGACCAGTGCTAAATATCCCAGTTTGACCATATACATTCCATTAATAGGATTTTTGGCCCAACAAAGAAAATCTATATCATCTTCCTTTAAACAGATAAATTTATGTTTAAGGATTTCCATATATGTGACCCATTCATCAACCATTCCCTGAGATAAACCCATATCGTCCAAAGATTTCTATATTGAATGCCCCACTTCATCTATTATTTCCTTCCTAGAGTCCCATAATGAGAAGGTTCCTAAAAAGTGAAGAACATTTAGCAGACTGTTTGACATATTGTAGGAATCAAAGGCCCCTTCCCATGAGTCTTCCCCAATTCTAATTGATTTTCCATTGCCAAATTTCCGAGAGTACCACTTGCCAATTAACGAAAAATCTTCAACCATTGTTTTCCACCCTATGGAGAAATTGGTTACTATTTGTTTGGATCTTTAAACCAATCCACATTTGATCCACCATGGAAGTATTTGGCTACCATCACCCTGCCCCACAATTGGGTGTTGTGAGCTAATCTCTAAAGGCTCTTAGCAACGAGGGCCTTTTTGAACCAAAAGGGGTTTTTGATTCCCCAACCACCATATCTTTTTGGTATAGAGATTCAAGAACATTTCACTAATGGAATGCTCGATGAGTCCTTTTTACGTCACTAGAGGAATTGAAAGTAATTTTTCCTTATTTTCGAGAGGATGCTTTTTGGTATCTTTGCAATGTGTTCCCAATAGATGGGAATTATGCCCAAAACAAAGTTTATTAGAACCAAACGACCCCCATAACCAATCTTATACATTGTAAACCACCGACTTGATATCAAATCCTAAATATTTTGTCCTTTCATCTAAGCTCTTCCAAGAGAATGGAAAAAAATCCTTCAATTGTTCCAAAGAGACCTCCTCAAGGGCACATGATAGCATTGTATATGTGTCCTTGTTTATATGCATTCGTGTAGTTGTGCAGTACAATTCAAGGATGGATTTTATCACTTTGAATTCCTACACATTGCCAACACCAAAAATAATTATGTCATCTACAAATAATAAGAGAGAGAGAGAGAGAGAAAAACATCAGGAGACATCTTCAATCCTCTTAGAAGACCCTTTATTTTTTCATTATCAATGAGTTTACTGAGACCCTTTGCCAACATGAAAAAGAGAAAGGAGGATAGAGGACATCCTTGTCTTAGCCCTCTTCATGGGTTGAAGAAGGATGATGGGGAACCATTTACCAAGACTGCGAAAGGAGCAGTTTCAACACATCTCATTATCCAATTAACCATATGCAAGTTCATTCCAATATGGATTAAGACTAGTCTCATAAAAGTTCAATTGACTTGTCATATGCCTTTGAAAAATCCAACCTCAAAACAAAGGATGGGATATTATTAGTCTTTATATTATGAAAATCTTCTTGAGCCAGAGAAATTGCATCATGGCTTTGTCTGTTAAAAAGGAAGCCAAATTGTTCCTCCGGTATGAGCTCACTTAGAATTGGTTTGAGACGGTTTGTAATTATCTTGGAAATGAGTTTGTAGATTAGATTGCAATAGGAAATAGGCTTAAAATCCTCAAAATATTGGGACACCTTTTTGGGGGGATCAGAGCCAAGAAAGTCTTATTCAAGGTTCCCAATACTTTTCATGATATTTGATATTCATGTACAGTCTTAAGTAAATCCTCATGGATGAGATCATAGAAAACTATAAAAATAGGTCATCTAGACCCGAGCTCTTTCTTTTCTGGAAGTGTTTCCAACACTTCCCCCTCCAAAATTTATGCTCGAAGATATTTTTTCATTTCATCATAGATTTATTTAGGGAAGAGATCAATAACTTCAAGGATTTTTTTTATAGGACAACCAACATGGGCTTTGAAAAGATTAGAAAAACAAATGACTCCAACTTTGTCAATCTCAGGAAAGGAGGAGACCTTCTGTCCCTTGGTTTTTTTTATTTCTGCTACTGAATTGGGTTTCTCCCTGTGAAAAACTGTGAAAAAACTTAGAGTTGTTATCTCCCTCCTAGAGCCAAATTGCCCTACTCTTTAATCTCCACTTCAATTCCTCAAGAGACAAAATATTGATTTTTTTATTTAATAAAGAACCTAACTCATATTCTTCCTCCTTCGACGGGGAGTCTAAGGTATTTGAGGTTAGTAACTCAGCTAGTCTATCTTCAACCTCTCTTAAAAGGGATTTTTTTTTAAGGTTGAAATTGTGCGCCCATGATTGGGATATACAATTAACTTTTTCTAGATTAGAAGTCATTTAATGCATAAAAGAGTTGTTGAGAATAAATTTGAGATGGGTTCATGCTTCTGAAATAAGATTTCTATAATCACATTCTTTTAACCAATCATGATTGAATTGTAGGGGACATGAGGTCTGGAGACTCTATTTGAGATGTTCAATAAAATTGGCATGTGATCTAAATACCCCCCAATCATTACAGATGATTTGATGATCCATGAGTTGTCCAACATGTTTTTTGCCACCAAAAACCTATCTAGTCTCTTAGCAACTAGATCATCCCCTTTCCTACCATTCCTCCATGTTTGGGATATTTTTTGGGGCTCTAGGTCCACCAAATTCTGAGCATAAATCCAATGGGAAAAAATCCCTCCAAAGGGTCTCTTTTGGGAAGCTCCCCCCAAACTTACTTTAGTCACATAGTAAAATTTAAATAGCCTATTGGTGGGGGACAGTGATTTTCACCTAGCCCACCAGGGATCAAACCCCATCGAGACTTAGGCCCGTTGTGATAAGGCTCAAAGGGTAGGCGGCCCCCACCGAGACGTCTCGGCTCTTGCTGAGTCACAATTTATTGGTATATCTGGCTTGAGGGTTGTTGGATATACTCTTGGGTTTATAGTGGCAACTGATAGATTTGAACCTGGGCCTACCCCAGGTAATCCCGACGTGTTATCGATTTCCCCATGCTTCAAAAAAATTTAAATAACCCCCTGATTACTACATTGGAAGCCTGTAGGATACCATAATTTCTTAATCTCTACCAAAAAGGCCTTTTGTTGACAGATGGGGCATATATGTTGAGAATTCTAAAGGAGGAAGCCAATGTGAGATCCTCCAAATCTAGAGTGATTCCAGAAATAGTGATCGACGACGGTGCATTCTTGAAATTAGGACCCCAAGAAAATAAAATGCCCCCCGATAATCCTATCGCATCCTTAGCACAAAATGACCAATTCTTGAGCCATAGACTAAAAGCCAACTCAATATCCTTCTCTCCAGGGAACATAGTTTCTTGGACTAAAAGAATAGCATGCTTGCATGCTTGCATTCTGAAACCATTCTTTTGAGGGCTTGTATTTTTAGGGAATCCCCTACTCCCCTCGCATTTAGGGATAAAATAATCATTTGTAACTATTAGATAGTTATTTCCCCGCTTAAAGGGCCCTCAAAATGGTTGATTGTTTACATGATTTGATTTCCTTCATAGCCTGCTGCTAAACTATAGAAATATGGTATTTTCCACCCACGTGGGGAGTCAGACCTTTATCCAGGGATAGACCACTAGAATAAGGGGGATCCACATATTTTTTTACTCAGGATATTAATAAATAGTCACATTTTAAGAGAGACTTTGAGGACAAGGATCTAGATGAGAGGACAAAGGAAAATCCAAATTATCCACCAGAGCAACTAGAGGACTTGGGGAAGACACCGCAACAGAAGAAAGGGGAGGATGGGGACATTGATGGTGCATAAACTGAGGGCTTAGAGGAGTCCGAGCAACTTTTTGGGAGTGCGAGGGAGAAGAGGACAAGCCATCACTGATGTCAGAGTCCATGCGATTGACATTTGCATCCAACGACATCAACTTTTTAGAATTTAAAATTTCTAAACTATTAATCGAAGGAACACGTGACTTACCAAAATTTGAACCTTCAATATTCCCCCCATCATTACCTCCTTTCACTTTCCCCGAGTAGGCCCAAGGGTTATTAGAAGACATAGGAACCTTTTCCATCACCTTTTCTAGAACCTCTAAGTCTAAACTATATTTTCTCTTCCAAGTTTTTATGAAAGGAGAGAAGTGCGAAGGAGGTCATCAACATTGTGACATCAAATACCGCACTTCATGGCATCTGAAGCATATTAAAGGAACCTTCTAGTAGTTGGTGCATTGAACCCACGTAATGTTAAAAATTTGATATGCTCATTTAAACATAGACATTGTCACATCATTGTCACCCAACCATAGGCATTCACATATGCCACCCTCAAGCACAATTTTTTTTTCTTAGATAGAATGATTATGAAAAGTCCACACTATAACCAAAAGATAAACCCTAACCAAAAACACCATTGATGCAAAAACAACACAATACCAATAGTGTGTACCTTTACCAAGTGAAGCACACAAGAAAGATACCAGAAATAATGAGAATACTCTATGAAAATTGCTACACTACTCTCTCCAGATTTGTGCCTCCTTCTACTACAGTGGTTGCTCCTTAGACTTTCACTCTAGTTGAGTGAGTGAGTGAGAGTGTCCAAATGAGATAAGTTTCCTCGTTATTTATACTAATCTGTCCAAGTGACTTTTCCAGGTGGGGTTGACTTCTCTTTTTGGAGCCTTTGAATACTTTATTATTATTCTCCTTGGGCTGACTTCTCTTTTAGGGTTTTCACACATATGTTTAATGGTTCTCTTACTTTCCAAATATTATATTCTAAGTACAAAGGTTACGTTTGGAGGTTAATACCTCCCACAACTACCAAAACATCAACACTCCCTCTTAGCTAGGGAGGTATTAACTAAGATGTTCTTCATGTAATGGTCTCAAACACATCCATCCATCTCACATGGCATGGGCAAGACTCCCATGGTCTTGCAGACCAGTATACAGGTAGCATCACCATAGCCACATAGGTTATCTCATGATCAAACATATCATGTCTAAAGTAGCCTGGACACACAATCCATATCATGATCAAATAGATCATGTCACAAGTATCACCATCATAGCCACACAAGCTATGCCATAGTCACACACACGGACTATTTGATGGTCATGTCACAATCATGCATCTAGGGCCTCATAATTACATGTAACATCTCTCTAGTGGGAACATCCTCATCGTCCTCTTGTACGTTATTTCATTACATGGATTTCATCTAGCTCACATAGAACTAGGCAACCATCCAACTCATACAGAATTTGGAATATGCAGTTGATCCAATTTACAAAAAAATGCGCTACTACCCAATACAAACGGAGTCTGGGAAACTACAACTCGCTAGCTCACACAAAATATCAAAAAAATGCGCTACTACCCAATACAAACGGAGTCTGGGAAACTACAACTCGCTAGCTCACACAAAATATGGAAACTGTCCCTAGAGTTAGTTCTTCTGGTTGGCACACCAGGCATCCATTCCACAGTGACTAGGCATCTAACCACAAGGGTTACGCGATGTAGTGCGCACGCACTACCCATCTAGCCTAAAGCTAGGAAACACCTCCAACCACACAGGTTGGCCCTCCATCTTGAAAATATGGGAAAATCACCAACCTTGAAGGCTTGACATCCATTGACCTTGTGCGAGGTCATGCTAAATGGTACCATAGTCAATAACATGCCTGTAAATGACCACCTGTTGCTACCACACTTTGCAAACTACTTCCCCAAGAATCACATATGTGACTCATCACTCCCTCTTATGAGGGGCGTCCTTCTGGACCACGTCGAGCTTGTCTCTGAAGTACTCAAACTTCACCCTTGACATAGGCTTGGTCAACACATCTATTATCTTCTCATCTGTAGAGACATATTGGAGCTTCATTGCTCCCTTCTACGCCATATCTCTGATATAATGGTACTTGATCTCAATATGATTGGACTTGTCATGAAACACCGGGTTCTCTGACAACTTCACACAACTCTGGTTGTTGCACCAATACAAGTCACCTCTAACTCGAGATCAAACAATCATGTAAGAAACTTCCAAAGTGACACTTCTTCATTGCTAGATGAACACGCTGCTATATACTCTGCCTCATCCATACTAAGTGCCACACTAGTTTGCTTCCTGCTAAACCATGAGATCATATATGATCCCAAACTGAAGCAAAATCTAGATGTATTCTTCCGGTCTATGACACTACCAACCCAATTTGAATCAATATATCCTTGCAGGATTATTTCATGATTCGAAACATATTAGAGTCCATAGTCAATTGTACCTTTCAGGTACCTCAACACATGTTTCGTTGCAATCAAGTGAACAATTCTAAGTTCGACCATATGCTGACTCAAGGGGTTCACCACAAAACATATATTTGGCCTTGTGTTTGTTAAGTACATCAACGAACCAATCCTCTGTATATACATGGTGGCATCCACTATCTCTGAATATGTATCACTCAATAACTTCAGATTCATCTCCATCGGTGTAGACATGGATTTACAATCCATCATTCTGAATTTCTTCGAAATATCTACAATATATTTTCCTTGGCACATGAAAATCTCATATGATTTCTGCCACACCTCTAGACCCAAAAAGTAATGCATCATATCCAAGTCTTTCATCTTGAGCTCAGATGCCAACTTTCTCTTGCACTCTGTGATGAGCTTCTCGTCCCCTGTTAGAAATAGGTCATCCACATATAACAGTAATATCATTGGTCCACTATCCTCAACCTTGTAGTAAAGGTTAGGATCTCCTTTACTCTTGGTAAATCCCAAGGTCATCAAAAAAATGTTAATTCTATCATACCATGCTTTGGGTGCTTGTTTCAATCGATACAAGGATTTCTTCAATCTGCACACATGAGTCTCTCTATCATGTATCTCGAATCCTTATGGTTGCTCTATATACACTTCTTCTTCCACTACACCATTCAATAAGTATGTATTCACATCCATATGATGTACCTTCCATTTCATTATTGCATCTATCACAAGTATAGCTCTAATTGAAGTGTATCTCGTCATAGGAGAATATGTATCCTCATGATTTATTCCTTCTTTCTAGGAGAATCCACGAGCCACAAACCTTGCCTTGTATTTCTCGATACTTCCATTTGTTGAGTGATTTGTCTTGTAAATCCATTTGGAACTCATAACTTATTTCTCCTTTGGTCTCAGAACCACATCCCATACATCATTATTAATGATGGACTAGTATTCCTCAATCATGGAATCCTTCCATGCTTTATTCTCTGCATCCTCTTCATAACAGGTAGGATCAACATCAATAATATCACATAAAAATGCCACGTAACTATAATATGGTCGAGGTTTCTTGCTTTCTTTGAAATATCCATCTAGAGCACCATACTTCTCGACATCTTGAAAAATATCATGAGTCCAAGATAATCTTCTTTTCTTTGTAATTGTTTCTACAGGTCTTTGTGGTTCTTCCATGTCATGGTCCTCTGGACCATGCTCCTATGGAAAAACATCCTTACCAACATCTGAGTGTGCAACTCTAGGATCTTCATGCTCCTCATCATGGATCTCATCTATATGACGCTACCTTGATCTACTAAAGTTTGCATCCTCATCGAAGGTAACATCTCTGCTAATCTCGATATGTTTGTAACAAGGGATGTAGACTCGATATTCCTTCGATGTTTCACCATATCCAACAAATACACCCTTCTTTCCTAAAGGATCCAACTTTTATCTCTTATCCTTGGGAACATGCACATAAAATGGACAGCCAAATATCCACAGGTAGTTGAATTATGGCTTTTCTTCTGTAAACATTTCTTCTCATGTCTTGTTCCTAAGTGCATGGTGAGGACTTATGTTTTGCATATAAACAACAGTCATGGATGCTTCTTCCCATAGGTGCATAGGAAAGTCTTGATCATGAATCATGGCCTTTACTGCCTCCATTATCGTACAGTTATTTCTTTATGCTACACCATTATATTGAGTATTGTAGGGAGTAGAGAGCTCCTTCTTAATCCCAACTTCTTTACATAATGTTTTGAAGTCATCTAAGGAGAACTCTCCTCCATTATCAGACCTCAAAAACTGTATCTTCCTTTCAAAAATATTTTCTACAAGAGCTTTGAATTCTTTGAATTTGATAAATACCTCACCTTGTGATTTCAAGAAATAAATCCAAGTCTTACATGAAAAATCATCAATAAATGAAACATAATATACATACCCGCTAAGTGAAGTGGCCGACATCGGTCCACACACGTCTAAATGCACGATGTCCAAAGATCCTTTGGCTTTGTTGTCAATGATTGGAAACATATTCTTCACGTTATTTCCTTGTGCACATCCTTTGCATGTTCCTTCATGATCCACTTGAACCTATGGAAAACCTGTTACCATCTTTCTTACGATTGGTAATGCTTTGTAGTGTAACTGAGCGAACCTTCTATGCCATATCTCACTTGGATTTACTATGTTGTGTACTAATGTTGAATCTGAGCGTCCATTTAACTTGTATAGATCGCCTTCTTGGACACCAATCACAATAACATCATCAAGAGTCTTTCCTCTTGGCCACATGAGAACTTCACCATCAATAAAAATGACTTTGAATCCTTTCTCTTCCAATGTTGAGATGGAAATGAGATTTTTTTCAAACCAGGTACATACAAGACATCCTTTATCTTCAATGGTTTTCTGGAATCTAACTTGTAAGAGGTTTCTCCTACTTCTTTGATGGGATATTGATAGTCATCAACAAGCTTCACCTTATGAGGTGAATCTTTCTGAACCAGATTTGAGAGAGAATCCTTGTAACCGGTCATGTGCTTAGAAGCACCATTATCAACAAGCCATGTGTCACTTCCATTAGTGATTTTTCCTATAAGAGATGATATGAATACTTGTTTTTCACTTGAATCATAATATTTTATTCTTTTCTAAGCAGGGTCATCATCTTCTACGACATGAGCATGATATCTCTTATTTTGTCCTTTTCTGGCCTACTCTTTCTTGAGAGGACAATTTCTTGCAATGTGTCCCATCTTCTGACAATTGTAGCATTTGTATCTCGAGTAATACTTTCGAGACTTTCGTGACTTCTTGAGGGGATGATCCTCTTTCCTACTATTTCCTTTTCTTGATTGTACTACTAGACCTTGATCATCATTGCCCAACTTCTCTTCTCTTGCTTCTGGACTAACTTCTTCCTGAGTGAAATCTTCCCACAACCTACTAAACTTCATTATCTTTCTTCTAGAACAAATTCCTTGAATAAATGATTCCTAAGATTTTGGGAGACCATTCAATGTAGTAATTACTAGCTCTACTTCTTCAACCGTGTTTCCAATAGTTTCAAGTTGTTCTTTGATTTGAAACACCCTTGTGAAGTAAGATTGAATGGTTTCTAAATCTTGCATCTTCACATTCTTGAGTTGTGTCCTCAAGGTCATATTCTGATCGGTATTATTTCCTTCATACAATCAGGATAAGTCATCAAACATTTGTTTCAAGGTTTTCAATGATGAGACATGTGGGATCAAGTGATCCTTAATAGAATATGCAATGATCCACTTTTCCTTAACCAAATTCTTCTTGTGATTTGCCTTAGCTTCATCTCCCTCTGGCATTGCAACTTATTCTTCAATAAAACCTTCTAGATCATTTTCCTCTAGGATGAGCATCACTCTATACTACTGATCAGAATCTAGACCAGGGGTCAAAATTTTGCTCAAAAATCAAAGTTCTCGAAATTGCCTCAAAACCAACGGGTGTGTATCCCTCGTTGTCACAAACCCAACGCAACTTGTTCGGGTTCAAACGGATGTCGGATGAGTGAGATATCGCGTTTTGTACAGTCCGTACAGATGCTAACGTGGCAAGGCCGTACGATGATGTGGCAGAGCCGTATGCTGATGTGGTAGAGCTGAGTTGGTGGATAGTTGGCAGTTTGGGTGAATCATTGGTGAACACATGGCATTATTGTGGCGAATGGTTTGGTGCCACGTGGCCCAGGCATGGGCTGCCACGTGGCACCATGTTTTGGTTGTTTAAAATTATTATAGAGTCTGTGGGGATCGAACCCCGAACCTCCACCATAGATTGAGCACTTTGGAAATGGCCGCCCAACCGGTGCGCCACTCTTTGTTGCTTATTATATATATGTTAAAACATATATTTAAAGTTGTTTGGTGTTGCATTTGGGGCACGTCCGCGCTAGGGCTTAGCCCCAGCCCCCGATCCCATAAACCTTGCCATATGACCTGACTCTACATGGTTGCGCGTGGATTTGGTTTTTGAAATGGTGACAACACCACACGCCCGACACTTGTTGTTTGTCCATTCGCTCTTGGAACCTAGCCCTTTTTGCGTGGTCACATGGACCATATGCCCAACGACCTATGTGGTTAGGGGGCTTAGTTCCGTTAACCGTTCGACAGTTGCACATGTTTTGCAGTTGTGTGACGGTGCTAGGTTTTAGCATGATATTGAGCACGTGTGCTAGGTTGGATGCACATAGGTGCGTTTTGGCGAACCAGAGACAACAAGCTTGAAGGAGGAAAATGGCAGGAGGCCTAACTTCTTCATCTTTTGGCCAAATGAGGTGTCGAAAAAGCCCAGCTAGGGGTTTTTGGACATTCTGAATCCATTGGAACTATTTTCAAAGGCATTTGAAGACTTCTTTTGCAGGTTTTACACCATTTAATTTTCAGAGAGCTCTAGGGAGCTTAAAGCCCTCATTGATGGAGGCCATGCTCAGATGAGCCCAAGTCTGTTTTCTGTGACTGAATAGTCATTTTTGGCTAATTGTTATGCTCTGAACACATTGGGATAGGTTTCAGATCCATTTGAGGACTTTCACAGGTGTTTTTTCCACAAGGAAGCTCAGGGAAGCTTAAGGCCAGATGTAGAAGAGGTCATTTCGGATGAGCCATGATCCGTTTTCAAAGTTCTAATAGTCATTTTTGGGGTTTTTATGTATTCTGAACCCAATGGTACAATCAATATTTCCATTGGAGTTGAGAAGCAGATTGTAAAATAATCTTTGAAAAACTAATCCTAGAGAGCCTAGTCCATTGAAGGAGGCTCAAGGAGATGTAGCCCAGTTGGGGGTGAACTCCTTTATCATGTTGTTCTTGTTGTGAGTGTTTTGCTGGTTATTATTTGCTGCAAGTTAATTTTGTTGTTGTATTTATGTAAACCACATATTTAACCCTTTTAAAAACCTCACACATAAAGACATAAAAGATGCATAAACTTGACATGTAATTTATCTTGCACAACTATGACATGGAGCAAGGTCCTGAAGTTTATTTCAATGGAGTAGAGGGTGCTTGCATAGCATAACAAGTCATCCCCCTATTTTTAGATCAGGTGGTATCATAGATTAGTTTGTTTTGCTCATGTGATTTCCATTGATAGCTAGAGTTTTAGCTGTTGGTATTTGTGCAAGTTTTGTGTTGAAGTTTGATATCTTGCAAGGATGGAGGAAGCCTCAAACATTAATAGTTCTCATACATCTTCATTATCCAAGTTATTTGACAAAGAGATGTTGAAGGAGTTTGTAACCATGAGAGATATGGTACAAGAGTTGTGGAAAGATAGAGAAGAGAGCATTGCCCTTCAAGAGCAGTTGATGGCCATGAAGGAGGAGAAAGACCAGCTTCTTGAAAAGTTGCATGAGAAGGAGACTCAACTCCATGAGGCAAAGGAAACCCTTATCAAGTACATGCATGAACATGAGGTATGTAATGTTAGTTTATCTTTAAATTCCTCTCAAGATGAATGCTTTGGTGTTTTTGAAAATCACACAAGAGGAATAGGGTCCAAGTTATTGTTAAAAATGGGCTATGAAGGTAGAGGGTTAGGCAAGAATGCACAAGGAATTGTTGAGCCTATTGTTGTTGAAGAGAGACCCAAGTATTGTGGTCTTGGATATGAACAAAGAGATGGAGCATATTCCAAAGTTGAGGAGACAAGGGAAAAAGTTCAAAGAACAACTTTTGTTGCAAGTTCAATCCCTCAAGCATGCAAAGCTTGTGTTCAAGATGAATGCAAATGTGTGAAATGAAAGAGTTGTGACAACGATGAGGACAAGAACACTATTGTTGGTCTTCAAAAGAGAGTTGGTAACTCTTACAACTCACCTCCTCAAGAAGGAGATAAAGGTGAATGTTCAAGGTATAATTCTGCCTATCATTCAGTTGCTTTTGATTATATTAAGCATGATAAATTTGCATGTAAAAATGGCAGAAAAAGTCCATGTACATATTGTGGTTTATATAACCATCATGTTTCAAAATGTTGGAAAAGATTGATCACTTTCAGGAAACTTTCCAAGCAAACGCAACTTGAAAAGAGGATGCAAAAGATTTGCACTCATTGCCAGAAGAGGGGTCATCTCATTGACCAATGTTGGACATTGCATCCAACCACTCATCCACAACACAACAAGCAGATGGATAATGAGATTGGAAAGAATGGAAGAGGAGATTCCATCATCGATGTGAGTCAAGATGATTCACAAGAAGACGATTTTCAGCAGAAAAAGTCACCACTGAGTTGGCTTGGTAAGAAATGGTTAGATTTCTTGAGCAAGTAAGGCTTTCATTTTTCTGTTGTAGATGCACATTTCAGCCTTATGTATGCATTTATGTTGAGAGTATGTCAATTACAACTTGTATGATGCAAGTTTAATATGAATGCAATTCGTTTGAAGGCATTCTTGTTTGTTGCACAACTTCGCCAGGAGGGTGTAAAAGAGGGGTATGATGCTCACTTGTTACAACCATATATCTTTTTCATATTCATCTCTTATGTACCCACATGTTTTGGGTTTATGTACTTATGTTTGTACTTGAAGGAGATTTGAAGAGCTATGCACATGCATGTGTTTTTGTGTGTGTGTAAACAGTGAACTTGGTGATAGATAGTTCATCCTGAATTACTCATGATTGTAACATGAATGTGTGTCATAAATGTCGACTTGTCATTTTGGGAAGGTCGATATGTTTCAAATGAGTCTCGACTGGTGTCGATGTTGTCTTGATGATTATGTTGTGTCGATCATGTATTTTGACTTATGTCTAGTCGATGGTGTTGTTGGCTTGTAAGTCGATTTTGAGTACACCAAGATGCAGGAAAACGCCATGTGCTTTGATGAAGTAAAAGATGCGACCATTTTCTTGCAGAGAAAAATACTTTGTTGGCATCATTTTCAGCCTTGTATAAATTTGTTTTCAAGATTGATGGTATTCTTGGTTTGTGACAAGATGTCGTAGGAAAGTTTTTGCAACCATTGGAGAGCGGATTGTTTTGACGCCAAAGAGTTCATAAGAGGGACTTGATTCTCAGTGGGAAGGCTGGCAGTCTTCAAAGCACAAAGAAAACAGTGGGTCAGCAGTAGCCAAAGAACAATGGTTGAGGGACATAGCCAGTTGCAGTGCAAGGCATGTCAAGGTATCCAGGTGATTGCCAAAAAGACTTTTCAAGTAGAACTAGTTGATAGAACTTGGAAGTAGAAGAGTATTGAAGCTCAGACAGATAATCAAAGCTTTTGTGGGTCCAAAATCCTTTCAGTGGGAAGGTGTGATCAGAATCTAGACCAGGGATCAAAATTTTGCTCAAAAAACAAAGTTCTCAGAATTTCCTCAAAACAAACGGGTGCATATCCCTCGTCGTCAGAAACCCAATGCAACTTGTTTGGGTTCAAACGGATGTCGGATGAGTGAGATATCGCATTCTGTTCGAATCGTCAAACAGGCAAAAAAAAATGTGCTGACTGTACAGTCCGTACAGTTCGTACGGATGCTGATGTGGCAGGGTCGTACGATGATGTGGCAGATCCATACGCTGATGTGACAGAGTTGAGTTGGCAGACATTTGGCAGTTTGGGCGAATCATTGGTGGACACATGGCATTATCGTGGCGAATGGTTTGGTGCCACATGGCACCATGTTTTGGTTGTTTAAAATTATTATAGAGTTCGTGGGGATCGAACCCCGAACCTCCACCATAGACCGAGCACTTTGGAAATGGCCACCCAACCGACGCGCCACTCTTTGTTGCTTATTATATATATGTTAAAACATATATTTAAAGTTGTTTAATGTTGCATTTGGGGCGCGTCCGCACTGGGGCTTAGCCCTAGCCCCTAGTCGCATAAACCTTGCCATATGACCCGACTCTACACGGTTGCACGTGGATTTGGTTTTTGAAATGGTGACAACACCACACGCCTGACACTTGTCATTTGTCCATTTGCTCTTGGAACCTAGCCCTTTTTGTGCGGTCACATGGACCATATGCCCAACGGCATATGCGATTAGGGGGCTTAGTTCCGTTAACCGTTCGACAGTTGCGATCATTTTGCGGTTGTGTGTTGGTGCTAGGTTTTAGCATGAGATTGAGCGCGTGTGCTAGGTTGGACGCACAAAGGTGCGTTTTGGCGAACCAGAGACAACAAGCTTGAAGGAGGAAAATGGCAGGAGGCCTAACTTCTTCATCTTTTGGCCAAATGAGGTGCCGAAAAATCCCAACTAGGGGTTTTTGGACGTTCTTAATCCATTGACACTATTTTCAAAGGAATTTGAAGACTTCTTTTGCAGGTTTTACACCATTGAAGTTTCAGAGAGCTCTAGGGAGCTTGAAGCCCTCATTGATGGAGGCCATGCTCAAATGAGCCCAAGTCTGTTTTCTGTGTCTGAATAGTCATTTTTGGCTAATTGTTATGCTCTGAACACACTGGGATAGGTTTCAAATCCATTTGAGGACTTTTACAGGTGTTGTTTCCACAAGGAAGATCAGGGAAGCTCAAGGCCACATGTAGAAGAGGTCATTTCAGATGAGCCATGATCCGTTTTCAGAGTTCTAATAGTCATTTTTGGGGTTTTTATGTATTCTGAACCCAATGGTACAGTCAGTATTTCCATTGGAGTTGAGCAACATCTTGTAAGAGAATGTTTGACAAACTAATCCCATAGAGCCTAGTCCATTGAAGGAGGCTCAAGGAGATGTAGCCCAATTGGGGGTGAACTCCTTTATCATGTTGTTCTTGTTTTGCTGGTTATTATTTGCTGCAAGTTAATTTTGTTGTTGTATTTATGTAAACCACATATTTAACCCTTTTAAAAACCTCACACATAAAGACATAAAAGATACATAAACTTGACATGTAATTTATCTTGAACAACTATGACATGGAGCAAGGTCCTGAAGTTTATTTCAATGGAGTGGAGGGTGATTGCATAGCATAACAAGTCAACCCCCTGTTTTCAGATCAACTGCCATGCTCAAAAGTTGTTAGCACCCTCAAGATTTTCATCAAGATTAGTACCGATAGTCATTTTCCCCTAGGCACTAGAAATATGACGAACGCTTAAGATTTTGTAGAAATGGAATTTGAGCTTACTAGTGGAAGGTGATCTCCTTTCTCCAAGAATTAAATTCAACTTAGCCTTCAAATGATAGACATCTTGACCTAGGGTTTTATGAGAAAACCCTAATTTCTCACTTTAGAAATTTGCATATCTGATCCAAGGAAAAGATGCACCCTACTTAGGTGACCTTCTTAGTGGGTTCAGTAAGTGCTCAACGAGATTGACAATGGGGAAACTAAGGATCTAATTCCTTCCAACGATTAGTCTGTTACGAAGGAAACCAACTCTGATACCATCTTAAAATTTTGATATGCTCGTTTAACCATAGAAAATGTCACATAATTGTCACCAAACCATAGGCATTCACATATGCCACCCTTGAGATCAATAACCTTTTCTTAGATAGAATGATTATGGAAAGTCCACACTAGAACCAACAGATAAACCCTAACCAAAAACACCATTGTTACAACGACAACACAATACCAATAGAACATACCTTTACCAAGAGAAGCACACAAGAAAGATACCAGAAAGACTGAGAATACTCTACAACAGATGTTGCACTACTGTCTCAATACTTGTGCCTCCTTCCATTGCAGTTGTTGTTCCTTAGACTTTCACAGTAGCTTAGTGAGTGAGTGAGAGTGTCCAAATGAGCTAAGGCACCTCCTTATTTATACTAATATGTCCAAGTGACTTTTCCATGTGGGGTCAACTTCTCTTTCTAGAGCCTTTGAATACTTTATTATTATTATCCTTGGGGCGAATTCTCTTCTAACGTTTTCACACATCTATTTAATGGTTCTCTTACTTATGGAATATTCTATTCTAAGTACAAAGGTTACATTTGGATGTTAATACGTCCTGCAGCTACAAAAACATCAACCTATAAAACCTCCACACACACAAAAAGCTCAGTTTAATCCAAAAGACCTTCTCTAAGATCCACTTCAATCTGAATCCACGTCCAATGCTTGTATGGATTGGGTTCACATTTAGGTTATCACCCCACGAATATTCCACTATGGTTTCCTATGAATTCCAAAAAAAATTCATTCTAGAAAACCACTAGAAATTTTGGCAAAATAGCCCAAATTTTAGTGGGTAAAGGGAATCCCACGTAGGTTCGAAGTTAACAGCCCATTCCTTCAGTATGAGGGTCAAATTTAATTACCCATTCATTCGTTATGAGGCCAGACAGACCCCAGTTCCACACTCGGGAGAAAATTTTCTCCAAGTCCTCCTTGGAATTAAATTTAAAGATGATCCAACCCCTAGACATGGTATGGAAAATAGGTTGGTAGCCTAACAAACCTTCCTAATTCAAGTCCATCTAAATTTCCAATGATGAGGCCCACACCATCTTGCCAGAAAAATTCTCCACTGTCATGCGACCTAACAGAGATGGGATTTCACTCATAACCACGTCTTCTCTCATAACCATGTGTTGCTTCTCCTTCTTATCCCTCCAACACCTAGCCTTGTGCTTAGGCACAAGGTGCTAATTTGAAAAAACAAGAAGTTGTGCAAGAAACAGAGTAGACAGAACATGAACGAGAATGTGTAGAGCACATTTGTATTAGATTAAAGGATGAGCCTTATAGGTGAGAAATATTACAACTGAATCAAGAAACAAAACAAGAAATCCTGACGACTGATACAACTGGCAGTGTACAATCACATACTGTTAAGGTTACAGTTATAACTAACACTCCCTCTTAAACTCAACACCTACAAACATCAACATTGATAATGCCCAAGTTTTGTCTCTGAAAATAAATAAAAAACGGTTTTTCCTAGTGGCTTTGTAAAAATGTGTGCGAGTTGATCTCGTGAGCCACAAAATTGAAGTGTGATGTCACCATTATTGACTAGCTCGTGTATGAAGTGACAACAAGTGTAAATGTGCTTGATTTTCTTGTGATTTCCAGTATATATCATGTCATCAACATATATCAATATTTCCAGTATATATCAATATTTCCAGTATATATCATGTCATCAACATATAAACATACAATCAAAATTTTACCTTGCTGATCTGTTTTGGTGTATAGAGTTGGCTCATTTTCGCTTCTGCTGAAACCACTCTTGATCAAGTAAGTGTCAATTATGTTATACCAAGCTCTTGGAGCTTTCTTTAAGCCATACAAGGCTTTCTTCAACCAATACACTTTGGCTGGCTACTCTTTGACTTCAAATCCAGGTGGTTGATCCACATAGACCTCTTCTTCTAAGACGTCGTTCAAGAAAGTTGACTTGACATCCATATGGTATACTTGTCATTTGTGTTGAGAGACTATGGATAAGAGAGTCCTTACAGTGTCCAATCTTGCTAATGGATAAAAATTTTCACCATAATCAATGCCTGGTTGTTGTGAGAATCCTTTGGCAACAAGTCTTGCTTTGTGTTTTTCAATCTACCCCTTTTCATTTAGTTTAGTTTTGTAAACCCACTTGACACTAATACTTGTCTTGTGTCTGGGAATATCAAAAAGATCCCATGTCTTTTTCTTCTCAATGGAGTCAATCTCTTGGTTCATGGATTGAACCCAATGTGCCTCTTTAGCTGCCTCTTTAAAAGAAGTAGTTTGACATGACATTAATGCAAAAAGATTGTGTTGATCAATACCATCCAACTACTATGGATTTCTCTCAAGCTTCGAGTTCTCTGATTTT
>SNQJ01S0115096.1:18616-36460 GCA_010110895.2 Picea sitchensis
TTATGAGGCCAGACAGACCCCAGTTCCACACTCGGGAGAAAATTTTCTCCAAGTCCTCCTTGGAATTAAATTTAAAGATGATCCAACCCCTAGACATGGTATGGAAAATAGGTTGGTAGCCTAACAAACCTTCCTAATTCAAGTCCATCTAAATTTCCAATGATGAGGCCCACACCATCTTGCCAGAAAAATTCTCCACTGTCATGCGACCTAACAGAGATGGGATTTCACTCATAACCACGTCTTCTCTCATAACCATGTGTTGCTTCTCCTTCTTATCCCTCCAACACCTAGCCTTGTGCTTAGGCACAAGGTGCTAATTTGAAAAAACAAGAAGTTGTGCAAGAAACAGAGTAGACAGAACATGAACGAGAATGTGTAGAGCACATTTGTATTAGATTAAAGGATGAGCCTTATAGGTGAGAAATATTACAACTGAATCAAGAAACAAAACAAGAAATCCTGACGACTGATACAACTGGCAGTGTACAATCACATACTGTTAAGGTTACAGTTATAACTAACACTCCCTCTTAAACTCAACACCTACAAACATCAACATTGATAATGCCCAAGTTTTGTCTCTGAAAATAAATAAAAAACGGTTTTTCCTAGTGGCTTTGTAAAAATGTGTGCGAGTTGATCTCGTGAGCCACAAAATTGAAGTGTGATGTCACCATTATTGACTAGCTCGTGTATGAAGTGACAACAAGTGTAAATGTGCTTGATTTTCTTGTGATTTCCAGTATATATCATGTCATCAACATATATCAATATTTCCAGTATATATCAATATTTCCAGTATATATCATGTCATCAACATATAAACATACAATCAAAATTTTACCTTGCTGATCTGTTTTGGTGTATAGAGTTGGCTCATTTTCGCTTCTGCTGAAACCACTCTTGATCAAGTAAGTGTCAATTATGTTATACCAAGCTCTTGGAGCTTTCTTTAAGCCATACAAGGCTTTCTTCAACCAATACACTTTGGCTGGCTACTCTTTGACTTCAAATCCAGGTGGTTGATCCACATAGACCTCTTCTTCTAAGACGTCGTTCAAGAAAGTTGACTTGACATCCATATGGTATACTTGTCATTTGTGTTGAGAGACTATGGATAAGAGAGTCCTTACAGTGTCCAATCTTGCTAATGGATAAAAATTTTCACCATAATCAATGCCTGGTTGTTGTGAGAATCCTTTGGCAACAAGTCTTGCTTTGTGTTTTTCAATCTACCCCTTTTCATTTAGTTTAGTTTTGTAAACCCACTTGACACTAATACTTGTCTTGTGTCTGGGAATATCAAAAAGATCCCATGTCTTTTTCTTCTCAATGGAGTCAATCTCTTGGTTCATGGATTGAACCCAATGTGCCTCTTTAGCTGCCTCTTTAAAAGAAGTAGTTTGACATGACATTAATGCAAAAAGATTGTGTTGATCAATACCATCCAACTACTATGGATTTCTCTCAAGCTTCGAGTTCTCTGATTTTAAAGTTCAGGGGATGAATTTATGCTTGAAGAAGAGTTGTCCTGAGGACTTTGAGGTTGTCCTTGTACCTACAATCTTGGAAGGGTAAGCTGATGTGTTTGTTGTCCTGAATTTTCTGTGTTTTCAGGAAATCGCAGCAATGGATTTTGACTTTCCATAGGACGATTTTTAAACTCACTCCATAATTGATTTTCAAGAAATTTGACATCTCTGCTGAGAATTAGTTTCTTTGAAATTGGATTGTAGAGTATGTAGCCTTTGGATGTCTCACTGTAGCCAACAAAATGAATTTCTCACTTTGATCGTCAAGTTTATTCCTCAATTCAAAAGGTATGTGAGTGAATGCAATGCATCCAAAAATCCTAAGATGAGCAACATTCAGTTTTGTTCAACTCCATGCTTCTTGAGGGACCTTCATCTTGAGACTGGTGGTTGGAGATCTATTCAGAAGATAAATTGAGCATGCTACTGCTTCAACCCAAAATAGATTTGACAGACATTTCTCTCTGAGAAGGCTTTTTTCCATGTTCATGATAGTCTAATTTTTCCTTTTAGCCACTCCATTTTGTTGTGGAGTATACCTGGCTATAGTTTGCATGATTATGCCTTGTGATTTGCAGAAATTTGAAAATTTTGTTGAACAATATTCTCCTCCTCCATCTGACCTGAGAATATTCACATATTTCCAACTCTGTTTTTCAGCTTCAACCTTGAACTCTTTGAATTTTGCAAAAGTTTCAGACTTGTGTCTGAGTACATAGATCTATATTTTCCTGCTAAAGTCATCAATAAATGTTAGGAAATAAAAACTGCCACCTATTGAATTTGTTTGCATTGGTCCAAATAGGTCAGTGTGAACCAACTCTAAGTGTTGTTTGGCTTGAGTGGAGGACTGTGGAAAGCTTGTTCTCTTATGTTTTCCAAGAATGCAAGGCTCACATGGGGGATTTTGCTCTTTGAAGATAGGTAGACCTTTGACCATGGAGTGCTTATGTAGAATACTTAGACTCTGAAAGGGTAGATGTCCAAATCTTGCATGCTAAAACATAGTTTCATTGGGGGTGGATGCACTTTGTGCATAAGATTGGATCAAATTTGCATTTCTAAGGGTCAGGGGAAACATTCTATTCCTAGTCTTGTGGATTTCAGAAATCAATTTCCTGTTGGGGGTTTTGTCATATATCCTACATGAGGCTCCTTCAAAAAGTACCTTATAACCATGTTCAATGAGTTGTCCTACACTTAACAGATTATGTTTCAGATCTGGAATGTGATAGACATTGTTTATGTCTTTCTTTACATTTTGTTTAGTGAGAATAGGTACAAATCCTTTTCCTTGAACTTTAACTCAAGAGTAATTTCCAAGTGTAATATCAGATGAAATAGAAGAATCAATGTATGAAAGTAAATCTTTGATACCTGTCATGTGATTGTTGCATCCACTGTCGAGCAACCAAAGGTCTTTGTGTTGTTCTTCAATATTGTGGCATGCGAGAAACATACCATTTGAGGTTTCTCCTTCATGATTTGAGACATTTGCTCTGCCTGAGTGCTGATGTGCTTGCTTATTCCATCATTCAGATCCATAGTGCCCATACTTTTTGCCATAATAACATTGGATGCTTGATTTGTCATTTGATCTCCCCCCTATGCCTCTTTGAGTTTGGAAATTCATATTCTGGTTTTGATGTTTGTGATCTTCACTTGGACTTCTCCCTCTTCCTCGGTGACCTCCGCCTCTGCCTCTGCCTCTCACTCTGTTGAAAAAGAACTGAGTTTTGAAGGCATTGGCTATTGACTCATCTTCGAGATGAATTTTGGTCTCATGTGTCAACAGAGAACCCATTAGTTCATCTCTGGAAAAATTTGATAGATCCTAGGATTCAAGGATGGCTGTAACAACCATTTCAAATTCTTTGGAAGACTTTTGAGGACTTTCTTAACGATCCTTTGATCAGGAATGTCTTCACTAATAAATCTGATCTGGTTTACAATTCCCATGACTCTGGTCATAAATTGATCAATGTTTTAAGACTGCCATTTTTAAAGTCTCAAAATGCGTCCTCAAGGTTTACAGCTTGACTATTTTGACGCTGTCATTTTCTTTGTAAGTTGATTGTAGAATGTCTCAGGCCCGTGTTGAAGTAACAATGCTTGTGATTTTGGAGAAAATTGAGTCATCCACTGAGTTCTGAATCCATAATTTTTCTTTATTCCCTCTTTTCCTTTGTTCTTCCTGAGTAGCTCTCTCTTGATTGGTCATGGCAGCTAGAGTTGTTGGATCTGGTTCCACGTATCCAAGATCCACTAGATCCCAACACTCTTGTGCTTGTAAGAAGGATCTTATTTTAAGAGACCAAAATTCATAGTTCTTTCCAAGAAGAATCGGTCCTTGTGTTGGTCCTAAATTGTTAGAGGTGGCCATCTTGAAAAATATAACATAATTTTTTTTAGGGATTTTCGTGCTTTCCTTGTTTCCCACGCGTAAAAACCAGGTCTGCGAAATCCTTTGTGTGACTTTGAGCTGAAAAATGTGGGGCTGACCACTTCTTTAGCTTCGAGTTCGCTGGATCTGACTATCCGAGCACGAGATCTACAGAGTCATAATTTTGAGCTCTGTTGTTTATCAACTGTAGCGCCTCTAATGGCAGAATCAGGCTATCTAAGTGTACTCAAGAGCCAAAACAAATTTGAAGTTCAACTTCTCATGTGACTGGGGTCTAGGACTTCAGGCTTTGGGCACTTTGATGTGTGAAGGCCTCAGTTCCTTCAAATAGCCTAATGGTTGAATAGTCAAATTGTTGCTAAAATCAATGTTCCTCGTTGATCTGAGATCAACGACTCATAATTACTTCAAGAGTTTCGGGCTCTTCGAACTTTGGGGCTACAAGCAATGTTCCTTTCTTACCTCTCAATCCTACGAACTTGCGAACCTCTAAACAAAGGAAAGAGATTGACAGTCTCAATTACCCATCGAGATCTACAAACCAGAATTACTTCAGGACTATGGGATTTGGAGATCTTTCACCACTCTCAATCACAATACTAGCGAAGTGTCGAAGTGGCGAACTGTCCAGAGAGAGGTAAATCCAACGGTCCTCAGACCTCTACAAACCAATGGCCAAGATCTTCTTCGGAACTCCGGAGTTCAAAATTTTCCGTTTGCTAATACGTGCAATCCTCTGGAGTGTCGAATCTCAGAAGTGCGAGATCAACCTCCACGTGTCCTCTTGATTGGATGACTGAGATTAACTTCAGGCAACCAGTCCTTCGGTGACTGCAGCTCCCTCACACTCCTTAAACCTCCGAAGTGCTCTAGCGCCAAAGTGTGGGATTGCGTGACGTGTGTCCCCTCTGGGTCCAACAGTCCAAATCTACTTCGTGCCTTCAGACATCAGGACTTTGATAACCTTCTTCTGCTATTCTTTCTGAATAACAAACCAACGAAGTGTTGATCTAATGCCACGTGTCCTCCAATCAGACGGTGGAGACTCTTTAATGCATAATACCAACTATCATTCGAAGCACTAGATTGTTGAATACGAGGATCGCCTGATACGTGTCCGCTTGCTTGGATCGATGGACAAGATTTGTTTCGAGCTTCGGGACTTTGGAAGATTTTGACTCCTCTGAAAATTTTGCACGAAATCCCTGAATACACGAAGTCCAAAGAACTTCGACAGTTAAACCCTACACACCTTTTCTTGATCCAACGACTGTTCTTGTTCTCGCCCAGGTCTAACAATTGAAAACCGTTCGCTTCTTCTACGTGCTCCTCGTCCTTTCTAAGCTTGATTTAATGGCTCAGACTAGTTCCCGCGGTCGATCTTACGACTGGTGTAGCTTCTCCTCCGAAGAACTTCGGCGGTTAAACCCTGTGCACCTTTTCTTGATCTGACGACTGTTCTTGTTCTCGCCCAGATCTAACGGTTGAAAACCGTTCACTTCTTTTGTGTGCTCCTTGTCCTTTCTGAGCTTGATTTCTTGGCTCAGATTAGTTCACACGACCGATCTTACGGATGTTCTAGCTTCTCCTTTGCTTCTTTTGCAACTTCCTCTGGAAGAAGGGATCCCACGACTCTTTAAACGCTTCGTCCTTTTGCAGGGATGGTTCCTTGCATTGTGTTGTCTCCAACGATCTTTTGAGCGGACTGCTCTCCATGCTCTGTGAAGATGGTTACTTCCCGCACACTTGTCTGCGACAACATAATCTCTGCACTCTTTCTCTTGGGATCGGGCTGCTCTCTAGGCTTTGTGAAGAGGCTTACATCTCGTGCTTTGATACCATGACAAAACAAGAAGTTGTGCAAGAAATATAGTAGACAGAACTGGAACGAGAATGTGTACAGCGCATTTGTATTAGATTAAAGGATGAACCTTATAGGTGAGAAACATCAACAAAAACAAGAAATCCTAATATAGTTCTCTGTAACAAGTGACTTTTCAGCATTTGACACCACAGGGATCGATTTTTTCCTTGCATAAGGAATGGTTGCATGCGAAGTGGAGTCGTTCGAAATGGTAGGATCTCAATTCTTCTTCGGGCTTGAAAGCTTACCCATGCAAGAGTCCTTGATCTAGGGTGGCTAACGACCGCAACCATCACAAAGACCTTTGAAAAAAGGGAGATGCGACCCCTGCCCACCTTCCCGATCGTTGGATGAATCCGGAACCACACAACATTCACTGCGTCTGAGTTGTTGCCCTCGTATACCTGCGCTATTCTCGTGTTTCCCCGAAAACATCTCGGTTTTATGGCACGCACCCCACTACTTTCGTTTCAGTCGATCCAAAACTTAATTCTGGTCAAATTCGTTTAGCTTTTGTAGACAACCACAATGAATACCTATAACTATCCGGAGGAGAGGGTTGCAGATCGGCAAATTATGACAACGAAATTCAGAAAGCAGTGGTTGAAACTTGCGTTGAAGCCAGATTTCGATTTCTTTGTTGTGTGTTTTTCATAGATAGATTGATAAAATGAATAATAACAAGAAATACAACAACGAGTATGTGTATCGATCCAAGCTTCCCATAAAGTAACCTCTGGGTTGGCTAAGTTGGGACTCAAGCAGGGTGAAGTGGTGTTGCTGAAGGGACAAACCCTGGATCCCAAATTATGGACCCCAAATTATGGAAGGTGAATTTTTTTTTTTTTTTTTTTATTGATGATTTTTTCTGTGACATTTATTTGAAATTTGGTCAGAAATTGTTAAATTCGTAGATTTGAGTGATTATTTCTGTATAATCCCAGTGTTCTAGAGGTTTTTCACCATGCTAAATCTATTTCTACATTCAGAAGTGAATTTTGAACAACAAAAAATAGTGATTTACCTAAATTTATATTGCCAGATTCCTGCTAAAAAACCCATTTCTTAGAACAACTAGACAACCTAACTATAATATATTGATCATTCTAATCTGGCACAGGTTAGGCCACTGTCAAAACAATCACAAAGAAGGGTGGCTACATACTGGTGATGTTGGTTTTATAGACAGTAACTAAGAACTTTTCATAGTTGATTGAATAAAATAACTTATCAAATATAAGAGTAAAAGAATTTAGATTTTTTTTTTGTTTTCCTTGGAAAAGAGTTATTTGGTAAAATGTTTAGAATAATTGTTTTTTTTTTATAAGAATGGAGTGATATAAATTTACAAGAAAGTATCATTTTTTTATTATTTAAAATTTATTTTTGAATACAGAAATGGAATCAGCTTCAAATAAATATCTCAAAAAAAATAACCAGAAAAAAATCATTTCATATAACATTTAAATTACAACTTTTTTATTTAAACATTTTACAAATTAAATTTAATTATTCATAAAACCTTTTAACTATTTTTTATTTAGGCATTGTGCAAATTAAATTTAATTACTGAATTTGATTTTTTTTAACCAAAGAAAAAATATATATATTTGTATTAAAAGAAGCTGTGAAATAAATCTCTTTGACCGTACTTAAGTCTAAACAAACTATATTATAACATTCTTTTAAGACCCGAGTTCGGGTTAATTTCACTACTCACTGAGCTCGGGGTAATTTCACTGCTCACTGAGTTCGACTATTTATTAACCTCATTTAGACATATGATGTGGATTTTTTCTATCACGAGCATTGTGCAAATTTAATTTTCTATTAGTTTTTATGGATTATTTTTAATTTGTGGTAGTTTAAAATGTTTTGATTTTTTTTTATAATATTATTAGTTTAATTTTGTTTGAAATTTAACAAAAAAAAAATTGTTAGATTTGCAGATTTGAGTAGTTAAGTATCTTTAATTTTAGTGTTTAGGGGTTTTATAAGATATTAAATCCATTTATACATTCAAAAATACAATTTAAACAATAAAAAATTGTAATTTCACTTAGATTCACAATCTCTTTTGCCTCTTTTTGAAAGTAGCCACTTATTAAATCATTTAAATTATTATATATTTTTGGAATTAACCATAAAATTCTTAGTTTTTTTTTAATATTGGTCTCAAAAAGCTGCAAAATCCAATAGGCACTCTCATGCTTTTTTTCTCTTCAATTTTGAGTTGTGCTTTTGTGTTTCTTTCTATCCGTGCTTTTGTGCGATGTATTTCTTGGATTTATTACCATAAATTGGATTTATATTTTCTTTTTAATTTGAACAAAGTCACATACTAAGTCAAGTGTTTGACGCTTGTGTATGACGTAACGTGTTTAACTAAGTCATATTTTGGATTCTGTTTGGATAGGGGTTCATTTGACATGAAAACACAATGGTTAACTAGTTAAGGGTCATTTTATTCAGTGTTCTATACTGCTATTGCTAAAACTTAATTATTGTGCTAGTCTTTCAATTATATAATGATGAACCAAATATCTTTAATTCTTATGGGGATTTTTAATCCTAGTGACAAGTCAAACACAATATTGATGGCATGTCCTTAGACATGTAGATCATCTATCACACATAGACATACATAAGTAAAGGATGGTAGATAAAGAGTGGACCTTCTTGTTTTAGTCTCTTTATATTGTTTCTCTAGGCTTCAATCACACAATAACTTCTTTAATTTTTGATAGAGAAAATGGATAGGTGTATTTGCTAAGAAAATATGCGTTTTGGAGTGGGGAGGAGATGAGACAATCAAGTTGAGTTGTGCCTAAAAAGAGGAGATGAGATGGTCAAAGGCAATATAAGATAGATGGGACAAGAAAAAATAATGTTTTTGGGATGAAAATTGACCGTTAAATTCTAAAAAGAATATTTTGAATATTGGTACAAGTTTATGATTATTTGGAACCACCTGAGACACCGCACGATTTGGATGATGTCAAGGAGATATAGTAGCTATTGGATTGCAAGGTTGGACATCCGATTGCCGCAATTAACAAAAAGAAAGTTGGTTATGGGATTGTTGGAATTAACAGAAGGAAATATGGACCTGGGATTGTTGAAATGAAAGGACAAGGGCATTATTAAAAGAGAGCATTGATCTTTCTTTCCAATGATGTTCCTATCCATCATAACAACAAAACTAAACCCTTGAACTAAACGCTTGAACTAAACCCTTGAACTAAACAACAAAACTAAACACTTGAATGATTGTAAAAAATGTCAACAAACTAAAGACAACTATGGTCACCTCACAATTCCACGATTGGCGTTTGAATTCAAACAAATCGAGAGGTTGATGGAGGGGTTTTGTAATTCTTCCCCGATGAATATTAACAGACAACAAGTGTATTGCGTACCATTAATGGGCGAGGTAGAGGCACGCGTCGTTAATGGGAGAGGAAGAGGTAGAGGCATGCCTATATCGTCTATCACTGTCTCTCACACACACACATAAAGTATACAAACAAACATGAGATCGTCTAGATCATCTATCAAGAAGCCCGAGCCACGATGATTTCAAGGAGACATAGTAGCTATTGGATTGCAAGGCTGGACATCAGATTGCTGCAATTAACAAAAAGAAAGCTGGACATGAGATTGTTGGAATTAACATAAGGAAATTTGGACATGGAATTGCCGAAATGAAAGGACAAGGGCTTCTGAGAAGACATGTACCCAACGATTATTAAGAGAGAGCATTGATATTTCTTTCCAAAGATGTTCCTATCCATCATAACAATAGAACATTAAAAATTGAACTAAACCCTTAACTCAACGATAAATAATTTTGACAAAAATGAAAGGAAGATTGTGCATGACATTTGAGATAGACAGACATAGATTTAAATTTCTGAAATGAATTTACAAAAGGAAAGTATGGAACCTGCGAGAACATAGAAGAACATAAATAATAATAAGACATAGATTTAAATTTTCGAAATGAATTTACAAAAGGAAAGTATGGCGCATGTGATAATAGAGAAGAACAGAGGGAAAAATAAATAATAATAAGACATAGATTTGAAATTCTGAAATGAATTTACTAAAGTAAAGTATGGTGGCTGTGAAGAATAGAGGGGAAAATAAATAATAATAAGACATAGATTTAAATTTTTGAAATGAATTTACCAAAGGAAAGTATGGTGCCTGTGAGAACAGAGGGAAAAATAAATAATTATAAGACATAGATTTAAATTTTTGAAATGAATTTACAAAAGGAAAGTATGGCGCCTGTGAATTTACATAAGATGTACCTGAGATTAAAGAAGCCAACATAGTGACTGTTCAGGAGATCAATTTCCCTTCCTTTTAAGTTCTGAATGATCAAACTCCTATTGCGTCCTCCTCTATCACATACGTGCATGACATCACAGAATTTAAAGCACATGCACAAATATAAACAAGCATAAACCAGACTTGGACATACCGAACCAGACCATAGATAGAAGTAAATGTGAAACTTCTGTAGGTGTCCCTCTCTCTCCTTAGCAGCTGTTGAACAGATGAGACAAATCCAAAAGCGAGGATTTTTTTTTAAAATTGGTCTCAAAAAGATGGAAAATCAAACACGCACTCTCATGCTTTTTTTTCTCTTCAATTTTGAGTCGTGCTTTTATGTGTTTCTTTCGATCTGTGCATTTGTGTGATGTATTTCTTGGATTTATTACCATAAATTGGATTTATATTTTCTTTTTAATTCAAACAAAGTCGCATACTAAGTCAAGTGTTTGACGCTTGTGTATGACGTGTTTAACTAAGTCATATTTTGGGTTCTGTTTGGATAGGGGTTCATTTGACATGAAGAGTTTGACAAACAATGGTTAACTCATTAAGGGTCATTTTATTCAATGTCCTACCCCGCTATTGCTAAAACATAATTATTGTGCTAGTCCTACAATTATATAACGATGAACCAAATATCTTTAATTCTTATGGGGATTTTTAATCCTAGTGACAAGTCAAACACGATATTGATGGCATGTCCCTAGACATGTAGATCATCTATCACACATAGACATACATAACTAAAGGATGGTAGATAGAGAGAGGACCTTCTTGTTTTAGTCTCTTTATATTGTTGCTCCAGGCTTCAATCACATAATAAATTCTTTAATTTTTTATAGAGAAAATGGATAGGTGTCTTTGCTAAGAAAATATGCATTTTGGAGTGGGGAGGAGATGAG
The DNA here is from genome assembly GCA_010110895.2 of Picea sitchensis. Taxonomy (NCBI): domain Eukaryota; kingdom Viridiplantae; phylum Streptophyta; class Pinopsida; order Pinales; family Pinaceae; genus Picea; species Picea sitchensis. The sequence goes on from SNQJ01S0115096.1 coordinate 29,666, forward strand.
ACAATCAAGTTGAGTTGTGCCTAAAAAGAGGAGATGAGATGGTCAAAGGAAATATAAGATAGATGGGACAAGAAAAAATAATGTCTTTGGGATGAAAATTGACCTTTAAATTCTAAAAAGAATATTTTGCATATTGGTACAAGTTTATGATTATTTATTTGAATGATATTTTGATTTTCTATAAAATGTGAGACCAACATCAGCGAAATATGACACTAGTATTTAAATTATTAAGAAATAATTAATTATTGTTAACTTAAAAGTGTGTATTGTTTTCAAGGAGGAATTGTTGTCGATGTATCTTGGCTTCATTGTGTTTAATGATGGGTTGTTCATCGATTTAGTGAAGGTGAAGGAAATGTTATTTTGATTTACATCACACATTATTATAATTGAGGAGTTTTCATGGGATTATTAAGTTCATAGAGGATTAAATGGATTACACACACACACACAAACATACAAAGAATGATGTTGCAACACAATTTTGAGATGCTAAAAACAAAGATTATGGAGAAACCTATATTTATTTTGTCATATTTTAGCAAGGTGTTCTATGCTGAATGTAATGAAACTATTTTCATATGGTTAAGTCAAAAGGTAAGGTCAATAACATTATTTAGCTAGAAGTTGAAAACATGTAATGGACATATTTTTATTATGGTTTGGATTAGTATGCAATTGTGTAGTCAGTTATGCATTATAGGCATTATTTGTTGTCGAAGGAGGTCATTTTGTACATATACCATTAGGCATTGAAGTTCATCAATACTTAGGTGAACTTAAAACAATGATATGTAGTATGAATTGAGTTTCTATCAATATATGTTTATGTTGAAGCACAATTTTAAGAAACAGAACATGGCACATATGCCCAAAGCAAGAGAGTGTTGATGTCAGCAATGTTGAAGGATGTGACAATTAGATTTGAGTTAGTCAAGGTTCTATATGATAGTGACAATAAATTTAAACTAGTTGCATAGAAGTGCCAAAACTCAACAATTTGGGATGGGACAACATAATTGGATTACCTTTTGTAAAATGGTTATTTTTTCAATGGAAATAAATTGTGTATCCCTAAAGGATCAGAATTTCCCTGTAGCATGGGACAAATAATGGGTGGAATGTCAATAGAGGTGAATAGTATGATGGTGGTATTGGCGACATTAAAATCAATGAACCGACCTGCATACACATTTATAAATTTTTATTAGTACAAAAATGTGAAAATCAACAAAAATAAAAAACCTATCTCACATTTAAAAAAGGTTTAAATGGACATATGACCCTTGGGAAGGGGGTGCTATGTCCATCCCAGGTGGACATGGTTCCTCATTGTATGAAACCACAACTTGTAGAAATACAACCTGTTGATGGGGCCTAAATCCCCCTGACTCAATAGCAGGAACCAAACCCGCGACTGAGGCCCAATTAGACTATGCAACGTTTGGAGTGGAATGGTTCTCCAGATCTTGTGATCTGACCAGATTGTTGATGGGATTTTGTATCTTTTCTTGGAGGCTCTTCTTCAGTTAGGACAATTATTTTCTGTATTTCTCTTGGGTGGGGCTGGTGTGAGAGATGCAAGCCAGTATAAACCAACTTGACAAACAACATGACAGAAGTTTAAACTATTGGGAAGAGGTTGAACTTGGGATAACCCACTGCTTGAACATGCAGACAACGATTTTATGCCAAAAGGCCTAGTAATAATAGATCAACCAAATGAACATCCAATTAATGTCTGAGAGAACTAATTAATAGAAAGAAAAAACATATGTAATCAAGATCACAGTAAGAAAAATAATTCATCTACCATAAAATTCATCACATAACAACACAACGATTTATCTTCATCATTTAAAGCAAAGAACATCAAAACATTGCACTAGATAACTTGACAACATAATCAATTTCTCTTCCTCATTTACTGCAACATTCATGGAACAGGAAAGGAAGTAATTCTTCTCCAACTCCAATCACATACATATGATGAAGATAGCTTGTCTTTAGTCCAGAAGTACTTCTCAATTCATAGCAGTCTCAAAATAATTATCAACAACCAAAAGAAAGAGTTCTTGCAACAACCATCAACCTCTGACTCATTGATCAATGTCTCTACTTATAATCTAAAGTTTAACAATAATTAATGACTAAATACAATTTGAGCTAATAAAAAATCACCACGTGGTGTTATCATCTAACAGTCTTTCAAAATTCCACCTAAGATGTTTCTTGAAAAGGGTGGCTTTTTTCATAATCATACCATCTGATAAAGAGTTCTTCACAGGTGTTGGCCCATGGAAATCTGTGTTGTTTCATTGGAGCCACATATATCCCTCTGATGTCTTCCACGTGCGCCCAATACTTCGTGAGACTAAAGTTCAATTGTTGAAGCATGGTTCGGGATTTGATCAGATGTCCTACGAATTGTTGCAGTTGCCCTGGATTTGCATCAATGACCTTTGCACATTCTTCGACCCATAATGCATCTTGTTTGCCACACATCTTGATTACTTTGTTTAGAACGATAAACATATCGGGGGTACCGAACTCAGGGAGTCTGATATCTTTCATTATTTTATTGATTTTATCCCAGTTCTTTTGACATCTGGCCCATTGTTCTTGGATTTCTCTGTGTGGAACTCGAGACATTTTAGCCCAATATTTGGTTGATCGATTCATGCGATTGAGACTACTTTTACTTACTAGCCAAATGTCGTGGTCTTCTTTTTTTTTGACCTTTCTGGATTGCCTGAATATACTCAAGCCTCTCCACCGCCTACTGCGCCTTCTCATACCATCGCTCCATTTCTTTACATGTCACGAGTGCCATGAGAGTGTCTTCCTGAAATTCGTCTACATTCAAGATTAACATGTGTCTTTCCTTCTTGAACTCGTCGTAAACTTTACCGAATTCATCTTTTAGATACACAACGATCTGTGTAGCACCCTTATAGTAATTGGAAAGATTGCGCAAGTGTTCGAGCTCCTTTTGGGCGGAGGCAAGCTCCTTTTCATCTCTCCTGGCTCTGTCCTAGGCGGCGTCTGAGAGGGATCTTCCCACACCAATCAGCTCATATGTACGGGCGTCTGCTGTATTGATTAAATTCTCCTCCGTGGTGACTATGATGGAATGATCCAAGGTGATTATTCTCTTCTTTGCGGTCCTCTGAATGATAGCCTTTCTCTTTTGATCATAGGATATCACATAGATGTGTGCAACCTCATCTACCAGGTCTGGTATCTGCTGATCACCCCATGTAAGATTGTTTCCCAAGCTTCCCGTAGTGTATATTTGTTCGAGAGTGGGCTCTCGAACTTCTTCGTTCTGCCTTGTAGATCCAACTTCTACTTGTTTCTCACTGGGGGTCTGAGTATTTGGTATAATAGAGGTGTTGGGTATAGACTTGTCACTTTCTTGCTCATCGGCCATGGAACTGTCGATCTCCTTTTGTGGGGGCTCGTCACTCAGGCCTGCATATGTTTCTGGTTCATCGGACTTTCCTGCATTGAGACCACCTTCAGCTTCAACTTCCTTTTGTGGGACCTCCTCATCATGATCCTCGGGTCCAGGGGAAGAGGCCTTTTTGAGACTTGGGAAAGGAGTCTTTTTGAGATCTGATTCTTATTGGACGTGTGTCGGGGTTCCACTAGGGGGCTCTGGGTTCTCGTCATCACTATATATGTATAAGCGTGCTCAAGGGATTGGGTGCTTGTGTTTCTATCGACACCCAACCTATCTCTGGTTGAGTTGTTCCTCCTTCCGAGGGGTCAATTGGTGGTGTCATGGATTCAGGATTACCTAACCCATTGGTGTTATCGGGACCTGTGGGACCGAGGCCACTTGACTCCGTCAGGAAAATTTGGACGGTAGTTGGAATCGCGGGTCTTATGGCAAGATACGGGTCATATTGCATCCGATTTATTAGTAGCTGAGCTTGTTGGTGTAAAAGTGTGCCGCTCTCTCGAGCCATTTGATCTTCAGGGGAAACTCTGATTTTTACTAGGGATCCCTGATGAGTTTCTACAACCTTGATGTCTTCTTGGGAATCATTTGTTTCTTCCTCCAATTCATATGCTACTATTGCTTCAGGGCATCGACCAATTCCGTGAATTGTCTGCTCCAAAAATGTGGCCTACTCTTCGTAGTTCATAGCTCTAAACTAGGTTCCTCTAGGATCAACCTTCCTGGCTACCACCACATCCTAGTCTTGAGCGTTCTCGATGAAAATTTCATCCTCAAACCGATCATGGGCATAGATCCAAGAGGATGATACCTGTGACGCGTGTTGTAGGACCAACCCCTTGGGATCATGTTGGTAGAATCAACTAGTTTGGAACCGAAATTCCAATTGACCTAGCCCAAGTTGTTTAGCATGTGCGGTGTCTTTGACCATGCAGAAGCCGATATGAAACCCATACGGTATGAAATCTCACTTCTTGTCTTTCACTAAAGTTGCATTGTATCCTTGTAGGATGGTTTGATAGCATATTTTTTCTAACGCTAGCCAATCAGGAACATAAATGGCCAACAAATGGGGTGCCCCTGTGGTGCCAAAAACCCTGATGTAACTTTCTCGTTCATCTAAATACTAGTGACCAATTTTGATTATGACCTTCTTTGCCTCATCTAATAATCTAGGGAATTCTTTCCTAAAGAGAAAGAAGTAAATGGGCGCAATAAAATGATCACAGATAACAACATAGGATTTCTTGTACCTATTTTCCCACAAGATGTTGAAGTATACATGGACTGCGAGCTCCGAAGGGTGCCAATTCAGGTGAATCCCAACAAAAGCGTTCCTAGCATAGATGACGTCCAGTAGATACGAGGCCATGTAGAAGGCGGGGGTATCTTCCTCCTTTGGAGCCTGAGCCTGTTTTATGCAGGTGCTCAACTGTTTAGAAATGATAGCACCCCAATTGAAACCAGTGCCTGAAATGGTGACTGTAAAAGCCAGAGTCATCCAAGCTTCCAAAAATCGGGAGCAGTGTTTCTCCCCATGCAACCTGCAGAGAAGGGCCATGAGATAGGCGTACGGTTCCCTGAGATTGACCGTCGAGTACCAGCCAAAAGTTCGATTCATGAATTTTTTGTCTTCCCTCCACCAAGATTCCATGATTTTGCTAGTGTCGTGTGAGGCATAGAAACTCAACACGAAATCAGTGCTCAACTTTTCTCCAGTCTCATTGAGTTTTTAGTATTTTTTAACTTATGATGGCAGTAAAACCCCGACACATTCGCCATTTTCATCAGTAATCAAACATTTATGTGCATCGGTGTGATCAATGAGCCACTTTAAGAGCTCGACGCAAGGAAAAACCAGATACCGTCTTGCCACCATGTGCAGATAAGCCCTGCGAATATTTGGGAGGACCTCGTCATCAAGATTCCTTCTATCAGGATCGTTGTGTATAGTATATTTGAGGGGTTCTTCTTTCTTTATCTTCTTGAAGATTTCTTCCTAGGGAGGAAAAGTTTTCTTTGCTCCAATGCTTGCCTCTATATCTCTGAAAGCTGGGGGTTGGACAAAGGGCTCCTTGGTGATTTTCTTAATGATGGACACTGGCTTAGAAGCGAACTCTAATTGTCTAGCAAATGTTGGGGAGGAGCCTTCTACTATTTCCGATTCTTGTAGCTTTGGTGCCCTTGGTGATTTTCTGGTGGATGGCTTCTTCGGAGGCATTGTTCCTGCAATCAAAGCCGCCCTTTAAACACGTATATAGAGAAAAATCGGGTGAGAACATATAAAAATGAAGCATAAAACTGTAAGCAGACCCATACTTGTAATTCTTGCTAAGATAACTATTTAATAGTCACTAGACTTTGGATGCTTCCCCTAGACTAATAGCTTCATTCTCTTGTTTGTTCTAAATTCCTTGTTGCACAAGATGGGCTCATACAAAATGACTCGAAATAATATAACTGGGAGATACTACTAGTCATATCAATTAGTTAATACGGGTGATAAATGCAAATTTCAAAATAAACCACTATCGGATCTCTGTCGCTGAGACTTAACTGATTGACGGCGGGGGCGCGGATGGAGATGCATTGTATCGATGAGTTTAATGGTTCCTTTTTTATTCGCGCACGAGATAGTAACTGATGCACGATCTACGAATTAACTAAAGCTTTGAATGCATAGTACTTGACACAGCTAGGGGTTAGCATAACGTCACATCTCACCTTCATAAAGATCGGGGATCGACTACTATTTAGAGTGTTTATCAATATTTTTATCTTTCTGCTAAAATTCTCGATACCGATGACATTGGGTTTGGTGATTAGGGGAACGTCTCGGGCATCGACGACTGGCGATGGGACTCCTCCTTTTGTGCGGCGCTTATGATTACATTTTTCTGTCGAAACCGAAAGGATCGACCTTCGGCGAAATGTTTTCTGAGGCTGTATTCGTAAGAAGGAGATACTCTTATCGGCCGGCATTGAAGAAGGTTGGCAGTCAGCTGCTTTGACTTCCCAAATGATTTTCACCACCTTAATATTTCACCGATGCCAAACTTCTCAAGTGAGTTGAGAGAAATCTGGGTCACAGATTCCTTGAGCAGTCGTTGTGTCTCTTAAGATGGTTCTTTGTTGTATGCTTGAGAGAAACTTAAGACATGAAATGTACAAGATAAGTAGATTATCAATTTCAAACCAAGGTGAAGACAATCAAAGGTAGAAAACAAAGTGGTACCCAAAAGGAAATGGTTAGAAAACTTTTAGGGTGTGTTGAGCACTCAACAAATGTCGATTCATTAGGCGAATGCAGAATCTTTGTCCCATAA
>SNQJ01S0115096.1:36562-46715 GCA_010110895.2 Picea sitchensis
TGGGAGGGCGTCAGGTTCCCCTCTCAGATTTTGCAACCAATAAGTACCTACCCCAATCTTCTCATCCACCTGAAAAGGCCCAAGACATAGGCTCTGAAACTTGGAATGCTTCCCTTTGGGTTCATTTACCCTATCCCACTTTATAACTAAGTCTCCTACTTCAAAATTCTTTTCTTTAGCTTTATGCTTATTGAACCATCTTTTCACTATCTGATGATGGGTTGAAAATTTAGACTTAGCCTTTTCCCTCTCTTCCTCCAGCATGAGCAGAGTGTTGATTCTTTGCCATATGGCTGAGGATGTTTCATCGTTAGAATCTTGGACCAGTTGGAGAGATGGCAGATAAAGCCCGTTCGAGAGAATGGCTTCTTGTCCATAGACCAGGAAGTATGGGAAATTCCCTATGGATTCTTTGGGTGTGACCCTATCAGCCCATAGGGAATTATGGAGTTGGTTATGCCAATTTCTATGGTTATCCACAACTGTCTTCTTTAGTATCCTTACCAGGTTCTTATTGGTTGATTCTGCCACACCGTTTCCCTGAGGGTAATAATTTGCAGAGTACTTGATTATGATTCCTTTGTCCAGAGCGAACTCTGTCAATAGGGTAGAAGAGAAGTAGGATGCATTATCAAAGACCAGAACAAAAGGGACGCCAAACCTCATAATTAGTTTTTTTTCTATAAATTGGATGACTATTTTCTCATTTACATGGGTTAGAGGAATGGCCTCAGCCCATTTTGTGAAATAGTCAGTGGCAGTAAGAATGCACTTGTGAAATTTAGAATATTTGGGCGTAATTTCTCCTATCATATCCAACCCCCACTTCTCAAAAGGTCTAGAGACAGTCATAGGCTGAAGTGGGATTGCTGCCCTTCTCTCCTTGCCAACAGTTATTTGAAAAGTCTTACAATTCCTAGCATAAGCATGAGCATCTTTGAACAAAGTGGGCCAATAATATCCGGCTCTCAGGATTTTATGAGCGATGGTGTTCCCTGTAAAATGTCCTCCGGTGGGACCGTCATGGAGTTCCTTCAACACTTTATTGGTGTCTTCTCGTTTGAGACATCTTAGCAATACCCTGTCATAGTTGATCCAGAAGAGTACCGAGTTTATAAGGTGGTATTGCAGGATTTTAATCTAAGGGATCTCCTTTCTTTGGGGTTGAGTCTTTCAGGACAAGTCCCGTGGTGTAGTAGATAAGCTAAATCCTTGTACCAGGAGTCTCATCCTGGGGAAATGTATGTTGCTTCCCCACACCAAAGTATTATTTTGTTCTCCCACCCGGGATCTTCATCTACTTGATCTTGGGATTCGACTACGAGCTTGCACAGACCTTGCCCCTTTACTAGTTTGGCAGGTTTTATATATATATCAAATTCCTAGACTACGACCATCCAGTTCCCTCTTCTTTCTCCCATTTCTTGTTGGGTAAACAAGGATCAGACTGCAAGGTGTGGCACAATAACCTTAGTGTGATTCTTGAGGATGTAAGACCTTAAATGTTTTACTTCCTTATAGATCACGTAGGCCTGCTTGTATATGGAGAGATAATTGTGCTCAACTCTTCGAAGGTTGGTACTCATAAATGACACTGGGCTTCCTTGTTGTCGTCATCCTTCTAAGTCAAAACCACAGCTAGCGATTGGTTAGAGGCGAAAGTATAAAGGTTAAAGTCTTTATTGAAATCAGGAATTCGCAACACCGGGGCTTGGGATATGGAAGCCTTGATGTTGTTGAAAGCATTTTTTCGTTCATCATCCCACTTAAATTTGGAATCTTTGTGAATCATCTTTTCTAAGGGTTTGATAATTTCAGCGAAGTCGGGAGTGAATTTCCTCACGAAGTTGATTTGCCTGAAAAAGGACTGCATGGCCTTCTTGTTGTGGGGGAGAGGAAGTTGAGCTATGGATTTAATCCTTTTGGGATCTATGTGAATCCTACGAATCCCCACTTGAGATATAACATGACCCAACAATTTACCCTCCTTGATACCGAAGATAGTTTTCTTAGGATTCAGTGATATACCGTACTTCCTGCATCTCTAAAAAATATGAGTTAAGTGTTGGATGTGTTCTTCTCTATTCTTCGAATACACTGTTACATCATCTAAATATACTACCAGACACTTATTTATAATTCCCCAAAAATCCACATCCATGGCCCTCTAGAAGGTCGCTCCCGTGTTAATTAAGCCGAAAGGCATGCATTTATAAGCGAAGGTTCCCCACTTGGTTAAGAAGGTAGTATTTAATCGATCTTCCTCTGAAACCAACACTTGATTGTACCCTAAGAAACCATCAAGAAGAGAGAAAATCGTTGAACCCAACACGGTCTGTAGGAGTTTCTCCATCGACAGGACATGATAATTGTCCTTTTTCGAAGCTCTGTTGAGGTTCCGAAATTCTACTCACAGTCGAATTTCTCCCGATTTTTTTCTCATCGGAACGAGATTTTCTACCCAGGCGGAATGCCTGACTTGGAAAATTATCTTCTCATGTAAAATATTCCTTAACTCTTTATACATGAGAGGTTCTAGGGATGGATGATACTTCCATAGTTTCTGTTGGAAAGGCTTCATTTTGAGCTTCAACGAGATGGTGTGATGAATAATGCGGGTGTCATACATTTTTAAATCTTTATAGGACCAAGCGAAAACATCTTGGTATTGTCTAAATAATTTAAGGTAGGATTTCCTCTCTTCCTTAGATATAGTTTTGTCGAGATTTACACGCTTTGGGTTTTCTGGGGTCCCAAGATTTCTCCTCCCTTGAAGAAAACAACAAAGCAGGCTAGTGTACGAAAATTTTGTCGGGAGTGATGACTACTAGCCTGCTTTGTTGTTTTCTTCAAGGGAGGATAGGAGTGAAGGGAAACATGCTGATTTTTCGAGCATAGGCTCTGGTAATTCTCCTAAACTGATCCACTTCCTTGTGAGGGAGGGCGTAAGGTATTTCAGGGTGAAAAGGTTCTCCCTCGGAATGGGGTGAGCTATCCGCTTCAGGAGTACTCAGTAAACGTGGGTTGTCTGTAGGATGACTAGCCATGGATGTGGTCCGTTACGAATCTGTAGGAAATTTGAAATGTTTATATAACTTATATACTCAACCATTAATTCTTCGGGCCCTCTTTCTAGAACTAGTTCTATTGATGGGGCCTAAATCCCCCTAACTCAACAACAGGAACCAAACCCACCACCAAGGCCCAATTAGACTCTGTAGCGTTTGGAGTGGAATGGTTCTCCAGATCTTGCGATCTGGCCAGATTATTGATGGTATTTTGTATCTTCTGTTGGAGGCTCTTCCTCAGTTAGGACAATTCTTTTCTGTATTTTTCTTGTGTGGGGATGATGTGAGAGATGCAAGCCATTATAAACCAACTTGAAAAACAACGGGACAAAAGTTTAAACTATTGGGAAGAGGTCGAACTTGGGATAACCCGTTTCTCGAACATGTAGACAATGATTTCATGCCAAAAGGCCTAGTAATAATACATCAACCAAATGAACATCCAATTACTGTCTGAGAGAACTAATTAACAGGAAGAAAATGAATATGTAATCAAGATCATGGTAAGAAAAATAATTCATCTACCATAACATTCATCACATAACAACACAATGATTTATCTTCATCATTTAAAGCAAAGAACATCAAAACATTGCACTAGATAACTTGACAACAGAATCAATTTCTCTTACTCATTTACTACAACATTCATGGAACATGAAAGGAAGTAATTCTTCTCCAACTCCAATCACATACATTTGATGAACATAGTTTGTCTTTGGTCCATAAGGACTTCTCAATTCATAGTAGTCTCAAAATAATTATCAACAACCAAAAGAAAGAGTTCTTGCAACAACCATCGACCTCTAACTCATTGATCGATGTCTCTACTTATAATCTAAAGTTTAACAGTAATTAATGGCTAAATACAATTTGATCTAATAAAAAATCGCCACGTGGCGTTATCATCTAACAGTCTTTCAATAGTCCACCTGAGATGTTTCTTGAAAAGGGTGACTTTTTTCATAATCAGACCATTTGATAAAGAGTTCTTCACATGTGTTGGCCCATGGAAATATATGTTGTTCCATTGGAGCCACATATATCCCTTTGATGTCTGCACGTGCGCCCGATACTTCACGAGACTGAATTTCAATTACCGAAGCATGGTTCGGGCTTTGATCAGATGTCGTACCAACTATTGCACTTGACCTGGCTTTGCATCGGTGACCTTTGCACATTCTTCGGCCAATAACGCATCTTGTTCGGTGCACAACTTGATTACTTTGTTTAGATCGATAAACATATCGAGGGTACCGAACTCGGGGAGTTCGATATCTTTCATTATTTTATTGATTTTATCCCAGTTCTTCTGACATCTGGCCTATTGTTCTTAGATTTCTCCATGTGGAACTCGAGACATTTTAGCCCAATATTCAGTCGATCGCTTCATGCGATTGAGACTACTTTTACTTACTATCCAGATGTTGTGGTCTTCTTTTTCTCGGCCTTTCTGGATTGCCTCAATATACTCGAGCCTCTCCACCTCCTGCTGCGCCTTCGCATACCATTTCTCCATTTCCTTACATGTCATGAGTGCCATGAGAGTGTCTTCCTGAAATTCGGATATATTCAAGATTAACAGGTGTCTTTCCTTCTTGAACTCATCGTAAACTTTACCAAATTCATCTTTTAGATACACAATGGTATGAGTAGAACCCTTATATTAATTGGCAAGATTGCGCAAGTGTTTGAGCTCCTTTTGGGCGGCGGCAAGCTCCTTTTCATCTCTCATAGCTCTATCCTGGGCGGCCTTTGAGAGGGCTCTTCCCACACCAATCAAATCAGATGTACGGGCGTCTACTGTATTGATTAAATTCTCCTCAGTAGTGACTATGATGGAATGATCCAAGGTGATTCTTCTCTTCTTTGCGGTCCTTTGAACGATAGCCTTTCTCTTTTGATCATAGGAGATCACATAGATGTCTGCGACCTCATCTACCAGGTCTGGTATCTGCTGATCACCCCATGTGATATTGTTTCCCAAGCTTCCCACAGTGTATATTTGTTCGAGAGTGGGCTCTCGAACTTCTCTGTTCTACCTTGTAGATCCAACTTCTACTTGTTGCTCACCGGGGATCTGAGTATTGGGTATAATAGAGGTGTTGGGTATAGACTTGTCACTTACTTTCTCATTAGTTGTGGAACTACCGATCTCCTTTTGTAGAGGCTCGTCACTCGGGCCTGCATCTATTTTCAGTTCGTCAGACTTTCTTGCATTGAGACCACCTTTAGCTTCATATTCCTTTTGTGGGACCTCCTCATCACGATCCTCAGGTCCAAGGGAAGAGGCCTTTTCAGGACTTGGGGAAGGAGTCTTTTCGAGACCTGATTCTTCTTGTACATGTACCGGGGTTCCACTAGGGGGCTCTAGGCTCTCATCGTCACTGTATATATGTATAAGTGTGATCAAGGGATTGGGTGCTTGCATTTATGTTGACACTCGACCTGTCTCTGGTTGATTTTTTCCTCCTTTCAAGGGGTCGATCGGTGGTGTCATGGATTCAGGATTACCTAACCCATTGGTGTTATCGGGACCTATGGGAACGGGGCCACTTGACTCTGTCAGGACACTTTGGATGGTAGTTGGAATCACGAGTCTTATGGCAAGATACAAGTCATCCTGAATCCACTTCATTAGTAGATGAGCTTGTTGGTGTAAAAGTGCGCCACTCTCTCGAGCCATTTGATCTTCAGGGGAAACTCTGATTTGTACCAGGGATCCCTGATGAGTTTTTTCAACCTCGATGTCTTCTTGGGAATCATTTGTTTCTTCCTCCAATTCATATGCTACTGCTGCTTCAGGGCGTCGGCCAATTCCTTGAACTGCCTGCTCCAAAAATGTGGCCTGCTCTTCCTCTAAGATCAGCCTTCCTGGCTACCACCACATCCCAGTCTTGAGCATTCTCGGTGAAAATTTCATCCTCAAACTGATCATGGGCATAGGGCCAACAAGATGATACCTATGACGCGTGTTGTAGGACCAACCTCTTGGGATCCTATTTGTGGAATCGGCTAGTTTGGAACCAAAATTCCAATTGACCTAGCCCAAGTTGTTTAGCATATGTAGTGTCTTTGACCATGCAGAAGCTGATATGAAACCCATATGGTATGAAAGCCCACTTATTTTCTTTCACTAAAGTTGCATTGTATCCTTGTAGGATGGTTTGATAGTAGATTTCTCCTAACACTAGCCGATCGGGAACATAAATGGGAAATAAATGGGGTGCCCCTGTGGTGTTGAAAACCATGATGTAGGTTTCTCGTTCATCTAAATACAATGACCAATTTTGACTATGACCTTCTTTGCCTCATCTGATAATCTAGGGCATTCTTTCCTAAAGAGAAAGAAGTAAATGGGCGCAATAAAATGATCATATATAATAGCATAGGATTTCTTGTACCTATTTTCCCATAAGATGCTAAAGTATACATGGATTGTGAGCTCCGAAGGGTGCCAATTCAGGTTAATCCCAACAAAAGCGTTCCTAGCATAGATGATGTCCAGTAGATACGAGGCCATGTAGAACGTGGGGGTGTCTTCCTCCTTTGGAGCCTGAGCCTTTTTTATGCAGGTGCTCAACTGTTTAGAAATGATAGCACCCCAATTGAAACCAGTGCTTGAAATGGTGACTATAAAAGCCAGAGGCATCCAAGCTTTCGAAAATCGAGAGCAGTGTTTCTCCCCATGCAACCTGCATAGAAGGGCCATGAGATAGGCGTACGATTCCCTGAGATTGTCCATTGGGTACCAGCCAGAAGTTCAATTCATGAATTTTTTGTCTTCCCTCCACCAGGATGCCATGATTTTGCTAGTGTCATGTGAGGCATATAATCTCAACATGAAATCAATACTCAAATTTTCTCCAGATTCATTGAGTTTGTAGTATTTTTTAACTTATGATGGAAGGAAAACCCCGATGCATTCACCATTTTCATCATTAATCAAACATTTATGTGCATTGGTGTGATCAATGAGCCACTTTAAGAGCTCAACGCAAGGAAAAAACAGAGACCGGATTGCCACCATGTGCATATAAGCCTTGTGAATATTTGGGAGGACCTCGTCATCGAGCTTCCTTGTATTAGGATCATTGTGCGGAGTATATTCGAGGGGTTCTTCTTTCTTGATCTTCTTGAAGATTTATTCCTAGCAAGGAAAAGTTGTCTTTGCTGCAATGATTGCCTCTATATCTACAAAAGTTGGGGGCTAGACAAAGGGCTCCTTGGTGATTTTCTTAATGACAGACATTGTCTTAGAAGTGAACTCTAATTGTCTAGCAACTACTGGGGAGGAGCCTTCTCCTATTTCCGATTCTTGTAGCTTTGGCGCCCTTGGTGATTTTCTGGTGGATGGATTCTTTGGAGGAATTGTTCCTACAATCAAAGCCACCCTTTATACATGTATACATAGCAACATCGGGTGAGAACATAAATGAAGCGTAAAACCGTAAGAAGACCCATACCTGTAATGCTTGCTAAGATAACTATTTAATGCTCACTGGACTTCGGATGCTTCCCCTAGACTGATAGCTTCGTTCTCCTGTTTGTTCTAAATTCCTTGCTACACAGGATGGGCTCATACAAAATGACTCGAAAGAATATAACTGGGAGATACTACCAATCATATTAACTAGTTAATACGAGTGATAAATGCAAATTTCAAAATAAACCACTATCAGATCTCTACTGCTGATACTTAACTGAATGACGACGGGGGCGCAAATGGAGATGCATTGTATCGACAAGTTAAATGGTTCCTTTTTTATTCATGCACGATCTAGTAACTAATGCACGATCTATGAATTAACTAAAGCTTTGAATGCGAAGTACTTGACACAACTAGGGGTTAACGTCATGTCATGTCTCACCTTCATAAAGATCGAGGATTGACTACTACTTAAAGTGTTTATCAATATTGCTATCTTTTTGCTAAAACTCCCGATACCGATGAAATTGGGGTTGGTGATCAGGGGAACGTCTTGGGCATCCGCGAACGGTGGTGGGACTCCTCCTTTTGTGCGACACTTATGATTACATTTTTCTGCCGAAACCGAAAGGATCGACCTTTGGTGAAATATTTTCTGAGGCTATATTTGTAAGAAAGAGATACTCTTATTGGTTGACATCGAAGAAGGTTGGCACTCAGCTGCTTTGACTTCCCAAACGATTTTCGCCACATTAATATTTCATCGATGCCCAAATTCTCAAGTGAGTCGGGAGAACTCTGGGTCGTTGATTCCTTGAGCAGTCGTTGTGTCTCTTAAGATGGTTCTTTGTTGTATGTTCAAGAGAAACTTAAGACATGAAACATATAAGATAAGTGTATTATTAGTTTCAAACCAAGGTGAAAACAATCAAAGGTGGAAAACAAAGTGGTACCCAAAAGGAAATGGTCACAGAACTTTTAGGGTGTGTTGAGCACTCAACACAACCCATGCACATTCAGACTAAAATCATCTAGAACATGGATTGAAAACATGTGCAAATTTTTGTTAGGAATGATCATTTTATTTCATGAATCACTCATCCCACCATACCTAAGTGTGTGGTACATTGAATAGAAAGAATTCTTGTATTTTTGCATCAATGGAAGAAACTAACATGCAGACATCATATAATTAGATATAGAAAAAAAACAATAATAAATAATAATAATAATAATAATAATAATAATAATAATTAATGAATAATGTAGAGATGATCAAGATACTAATATCCTCCATGAAACTATCATTTCTAGTGGTTTCCATCGGCTCATAACAAGTCTTAACATGGTTTGAGCATTTGTGAGGGTCACAATAACTAGGCTCATGTTCCCCCTCATGGCCATACTTTGTTTTAGTGTCCAACATCACCTAAAGGTTTTTCCTAGTGAGAAAATGCTATAAATGTGATGTGATGTGCCAAGGTACAGGTCAAGGTGGATATTGATGTCTATGTATGGATTATGATTTTTGAAATAGGAGGATGCTAAGCAGGGGGGTTAGGCCTCCACCTAGGAGGATGACCTAGAAATGAGTCACACATAGAATTTCCTCTATGATCTTGCACAGATCCATGAACCACCCCCTAGAATTCACCAATGTCAAAGTAGTTGACATGGTGATGTAAGATAAACTCTACCCATAATTTTGTCAGAAAAACAAAGAGGCACTCCCCTATTATTGCAGGGAGGTTTTTCAAATACCATAAACCACATATCCATCCAATTGTCTAAAAATGGTTGGAAGGTGCACCTCTCCATACAAATGCATATCTTTATTACTGGTGGTTGTAATATGGTTCAGAGGTCAATAAACAATGTCATAAGGACATTTTTTGAAATGTTAAGGTATTTAACATGGTTTTTACCTAGATCCATTCTATAATATTCATACATTTTGGCCCCGTAATTAGAAATGTGAGTTAATTGGCCTTGGACATTTGTAATTGAAGATACAATGGTGTCTAGGGAAGTAGATAGTGACAATCGTGAGGGCTCTCTGGTATTTTGTAAGTCTTGAATAAGGGTTCTAAGAGATCTCAACCTTGCATCAAATTCCATGTTTATGTTTATCAATTATGGGTTGGGGTTTGGTGTGTCTTCCTATGGTGATGTTGGGTTTACATTCTCTCCAGGTTCCATATTAATTAAGTGTGCTACAATTTACTAAGGGAAAAATATTTTTTATTTTTATTTGTATCATTTAAACAAATTCTGAAATAAAAAATATCAAGTTCCATTAAAATACTTACCTATAATTAATTGAATACCATGTCAACGAAGTTCGACAATGATTTTTCCATATCTCATCAATTTTCTCTCCCAAATTTGCTCAACCTCTCCTAAAACTCGTTGCATGGTTGTGGTCTATCGCTAAAATAGACATGTCATAGGAAATAAACAATTTTTACACCATAGGAACATGCACATGTTCCTATAGGGCATGTGTGTTCCTAGAGAATGTGTGTGCTCTTAGGAATGCACATGCATTCTTAATGAATATAGATTGGCAACCTCTGTGCAGTTTCAGGGTGTTCTTATGATGATTTCTGTGTGTTAATATTTGTTGTATGTTGCTCTTGAAACCAACATTTGGTAT
>SNQJ01S0115097.1:2128-28099 GCA_010110895.2 Picea sitchensis
TTTATGTGTTTATATGCATATGTTGTAGATGTATGTTAAATTACATTTGCAGGGATAGACAAAATTTGTTGTATGTGAGTTTCTTTGATTTTAGTCTGGGTTCTTTGTGGATTAGTGCAAGGGGTCACATGACAGAGTGATGAAGACTCTGTGAGCCAGTGCAAGACTACACATCTGAGTTCTGAGTTGAATTTCAGGCGAGAACGTGTCAGGAGGGTGCACAAGAGGAATCATAAGCTCAAGGGAGAAGCCTCAAGGTTGTTGAATACCTTGGAGGTGAGACTGTGCAGAGGAGGGCAGAGAGAGAAAACAAAATTATTGGAGATTTAGTAAGAGCTCTGCCAGGTGGGCATCGAGCGAGTCAAAAGAGTGCACGAGGAGAACTCTATTTC
The DNA here is from genome assembly GCA_010110895.2 of Picea sitchensis. Classification (NCBI taxonomy): domain Eukaryota; kingdom Viridiplantae; phylum Streptophyta; class Pinopsida; order Pinales; family Pinaceae; genus Picea; species Picea sitchensis. The sequence goes on from SNQJ01S0115097.1 coordinate 2,521, forward strand.
GAGTTCAGAGATAAGGGAAGTGTTGGAGAAGACACTTATAGATCTGCTGACTACTCTGTAGGCTCAACCAGGTGTGTTTGAGCAGAAGTTGCTAGGAGGGAACTTACATCCTTTCAAGGAGAGTAAGGGACAAAGTTGTTGAATACTATGGAGGAAGACCTGTGCAAGGAATGCACCAGGTCAACACTCAGACAAAGTGTTGAAGGATGCAGAAGGGCTGAGTCCCTTAGAAACTGAGCCAATTGAAATTTCATAAGAGGTAGCACAAAGAGTGTGCATAGAGGCGAACTATTTCCAAGTTCGTAAGCTCGAGAGAGATAGTGTGAGTTTGCACGCAGAGCGCAAGTACACGTTAGATCCGAGGTCAAACTCCATTACCAAATCTCAGGAGGGATATTGTTTCAATAACACAGATGCGACCCAAAGTTACAGGGTTCACTAAAGAATCAAAGGTCGTAGCCTTCAAAACATTGGAAATCTTCCAAGTCAGGAAGAAGGAAAAATAAACTTGGGAGGGGGAGCGATGGTGACCGTTGGATCGACACTGGAAAATATAGGCTGTCTGATAAGAGTCCAGACAAGAGGAACGTGCAAAGGAGGAGACCAGATTTGGGCCGCCAGATTTGAGGACAAAGGACCAACAACCGTTGGATTCAGAGGAAGACGCAGGAGGCTTCACCCTTGTGTTCGCAGAGGAGTGGACTCGTCAAAGTCCTGAAGTTTCAAAACAATCAGAACTGTCCATCGTCAGAGGTGACAATTGGCATAGATCCACACACATCGAAGGATCGGGCACCGATACAATGAAGGTGGAGACAAGAGTAACTACCCGAGGAGCTGGGAGCCAAAGTGGTCCTAGCCGCTCATCGAGAGAGACGCGTGGCAGAGGTGTGGAAAAGTTTCTGTCACAACCTATTAGCACTCCCACCATGACCTGAACTAAAGGTTAACAATTACCTTATTCTGAGAGGTTCACGGTGTTGTAAAGGAATATGGATAAATAAACCTGGTAAAGGGAGAATAGAAATAAAATTTAGATATGTGCACATGTGTGCATGATATTAATAATAAAAAAAGAAATTATTTCATGAGAGAATGGGTTGTTAACATAGAATTAGTATCATAAGTAAATAAACCACTAAATCCTAGCGTTGGATGGGACGTATCGATGAAGTTGTTTGATTAGCAAGCTAAGGAACACAATGCAAGTTACCAGTTGAAGATCAACATCAAATATCAACAAAGCTTCTGGTTACAATATTTTATAAATTAGTTATTAAATTGTTCAATAGAATTCATTGTACTGTTATTCAATATGGATGGAGGTTAAAGGGTTATTTTTGTAATGCGTACACATGAGAAAATGTTGCCAGAATAATATTATAAGATATAATTCCTTTCCAAAATTTTCAAAAAAAAATTCATTAGGTTTTATGTAATTACAGAAATGGTGTATAACGCAAATAACTAAATAAATTGTATGTGAAATAACTAAGTGTTAATTTTGGTGCTTGTTAGCTCATTTTGCAATTTAATTTTAGATGATTGAATAGAGATGATCATGCGTTTCTGTTTTATTTATCTTTGAACTCTAATATACTCTCTGCAAGCATTGGCAATGAGTTAGAAGGAACCAAAACATATGAAGAATTAGTAGCTCATCTCTTAAACAAATTCTGGGGAAAGAAGGAATTCATTTCATTTAGCGTTTAAGAATGATGAAATCGAGTGTTAGATTCCCTAATTAGGAGCTTAAAAATAATTTTTATCTAATGGAGTTACAAAGCGTAGATATATATAAGTTGTTAGTGGGTATACTTTCAGGTGATTACATTATCCTTGTTGTAGTGTTGAATCCTTTTATTTTCGTAGTATTTTTAGCTTCCTGAAAGTTTTATCAATCGGTTATCTGTTCAACCTTTCAAAGACCAACACCCAAAATTTTGGAATCTACCTATGTATATTAGTAAGTTGGTATGATGTGTCTTACTAGTCGACATAGTTTCCTTTTATATTTCTCCTTCTAATACAAAAAGATAGTGTAAAACAATTGTATCTTTGGGCACCTTAGATCTGAGTTGTTAGTGGTATAGATATGATGTTGTGTCAACCGTTTTTACTTCACTTATATTACACGTCTTAACCCTTGATCCACAAAAGTTCGTTGACGAGTTGTCGTTGAACTAAACCTACCCCAAGGCCGTGTAAAAGTCAACGTAGGGATTCATAGATGGAGCTTCTTCATTTTCATTCTTAGATATGAGGTACTTAGGAGATGCGCTCATGATAACTTTTCATAAAAAAAAACTAGTCTAACCAACACATAAAGGAATAGATTAGATCTGATTTAGATCAAGCTGGTTAGTAGACACTTCGATTTATATTACGATTATTATTGTACAAGGTGTTTATCATATCATTGGGTTACCTCGTCTAGGTACTGTTCTTAAACATGAGTGTCATGTTCATGGAATTCTTAACTTTTTCCAATTGCATTTTTTTATCATTAAAATAATTTGAAATAACTTTCAATTAAAAAAGCGCATAAACAAAAATAAAATATCATATTAATATTTACTGATCCCTTTATCAAGACTAGAGGCCCATAGAAGCGAAGTGTTTGAGAGGTTACCATCCCATTATAAAAGAACATCTTAGAGCATAATTGGATTAAAATTCTACAGCCAATTGTAGTGTTGTATTGTACCTTTCACTATTATAGTATAAATCATTTTTATATTATAATTGATTTTTAATAAAAATGTCGCGAGGAGAAAATAGGAATTCATAAAATCACCTATTTTATTTGTGAGGAGTTAATTCATGATTTTCTATTACATTTTTTATTATCTAGACTAGAGTCCACAGAAACAAGTGCTATAGATGATCCATCAATGAAATTTCTCTATATATCCACAAAGAGGTTTAACCTCCCCTTATAGTTTGTTTTACAATCCTCTGTATTGCCATTAATGACTCATCAACATGCACTTGGGGGCTTGTCATCAATGACCCATCAACATGTATTTGGGAGCCTACTATCAATGACTTGTTGATAGGGCCTACTCAACATGTATTTGGGAGCCTACTATCAATGACTTGTTGATAGGGCCTACTATCAATGACTCGTCGATAAGCACTTTGGGGTCATACCTTTCCGTGAATTTAGGGTCATTTCGTTGCTAGTGCTAGTAAACCTCATGCTAGTGTTAGTATTTAGAATGTTTCCCAATTAAACTTGAATCCAAGACCTCCTAGGGTTGTGAAATGTGTAGAGGAGGGTAGTTTGATCCATTCACGGATAGGCCTAAGTCCATCTATGGTTGAATTATGAAAGACCATTTAAGAGCCCAAAATATTTTTTAATGGTATCAAAATGATAATAATAATCAAGAAATCTATTCTTTCCTATGAGTAGGAGGTCACATGTTCAAATCTGGAAGGGGCTTCCTGATATGTACACCTTATTAGACTTTAACACTCAAATATTTGAGGGGTCCCTTGTCCCACAAACAGAGGTATCATACACCAATTTGGAGGCCATGATCTTAAAATTAGAATACTATTATTATTATATTCCATTTCACACATAAATTCTTATTATGAAAAAAACAATAAGTATAATGAGTTAAAAAGTAGACAAACTCAATTTATTCAATAAATTTAATTTTTTTTTTACGAGGACAAAATTTTATTATTATATATATATATTTTAAAATTTCAAAGATAAACACATTTTAATAAACTAAAACTTATAACCACAATATTTCCATCCATCCATTGAAAAAAAATCATTTATTAAATAAACTACGCAACAACCAACTTGAAATTATAAACTACCCAACAACTTATAAATAATTATTGATAAAATATGGACACCAAACAACTTATAAATAATTATTTGTAAAATATATATGAAGTATATTTGATGATGAAAGAAAGCCCATTCTGAAATATTGAACATTTCCTTTGTATGTAAATTTTACACGTGTGAAAATTACTCATAGCTATTTGCATCGTTTAATAGAAACAATAAAGTTGACCTAAGTTGTTTCAACCTTTATTGGACACGTCTCTTAATATGTCCACATAGACGCTAGATTTGGGGAATCCAACGTCATGGATCCGACCACTTATCTGACGTCGGGGCTAGATTTGGGGAATCCAATGTCATGGAGCCGAGCTCTTCTATATATAGACAAATGGGCACTATATTCGGTAAAAAGTTCCTCAAGCATCGACGATCCTCCACTGTCTGCGCCTCCAAACAAGATTCAAATTGTGGTGTTTTGGTATATCGAATTTTAGGGGTGTCTCTAAATTATTACTTGAGAATTATCTCCCAAATTTGAGTTTTCATTGATCCTTTTTTGGCGGTGTTATCCTCCTAAGCGGTTGGTGAGTCAGTTCGCTTTTAGGTCTTGCACTTTTTGATTGTAATGGCATTATTTGTTTGATTCTTGAAGTGTTTTTGTATAATTGAGTTTATATTTACTCATGACATGGATTTGGTATTGTAGGTGTTGTAATATATGGATTCAGTGGGGAAGCTCTTCATTTTGTGGGATATCATCGAGATAACAAAGGAAGAGATTTGGGAAAATTCTGGAAGAAGAGATTAAGAAGGACATGATCGCAGGCAGGGTGCGGGGGTTTGGATTTGTTGTTTTTTGCAGATCCAGCTGTGGCAGACAGGGTTCTATTGGAAATGCACAATATTGATGGCCGACTGGTAACTTGATTTTCTCTTTTGTTATATTGACAAGTTTAAAAGGTTTACAAGTTATGAATAGTTCATATTTCTTTGTTTTTTAATCAAATATATAGGAGGAGGTTAAAAGAGCAATTTCCAGAGACAAGCAGCATGGCATAAGCATGACTAGGAATAGGAGCAATACAGCTGGTAATGGTAACCACGGCCAAAGTAGGACAAATAAGATTTTTGTTGGTGGCTTAGCACCTACAATCACTGAGAAATTATTTTTGAGGAGTTTAGCACGATTCACCGTCGTTCAATGTAATGGCCTCGTTCACGCTGACCAACCTCTTAACAAGTGCAATTTTTTTTTTTTTTATATATTGTGTGTGTGTGTGTACAAGGGAAATAAACACATCCGACTCTGCGTCATGCAAATGACGAACAAGACACATACAATGAAAAGACAACATGACGACCTAAGACGCAAATCAACTATCTGCATGCAATGAACGACAAACAATCAACAATGCGACTATAAATAAAGGCTGACTACCCGCAGGTCCACACCGCAATGGTTAGGACCTCCAAAGACCTGAAAGCAACTCTCAAGCCCGGTTCCCTTCGATTTTAACCATTTAAGGTCGGGCTGAGTATTTGTTCGAACATGGAAGTGTCACACATCCGTAGGCACAAGCGGACCAAACACCACGAAGGTTTACCAACCAAGTGCAACATTATTTAAATGAACAACAATCCTCATTTATTAACTCAGAATAATTTATTTCACTTAATTCAAGGACATTCCACGCCATATATGTTTATCAATAACAATAAAATTACAATAACACTACCATGAAATAATAAACATTACTTTTATATCACATTAACTTTGCAAACATAACAATCTGCCTCACATCTTATGTGTTATCCATAACAATACAACTACAATATCATTTGCCATAAAGTGACAACACCATTTCATTTTAAGTTACAATAACTTTGCAAAAATAACAACCACATTACAAGACAATGATAATTAATAAAGCCAATAAGAGAATTAACACAACTTATTCCAACCACCACTACGAGCCCTGCAATGCATGTCTAAAGCACATAATATTATAAGGTACAATCTAAATCCACATTGAAACAATTTCCTTTGTGATTTTAATTTTTCAAGAGTCATCATAGTTCCACCTAAATCAATTTACCTTAAAATGTTATTGTTATAAAAATTCTAATTTAAATCATTAACCAATAATCATGGGGAATATATACAACAATGTCCGAGGAATCAAATTGTGTATATCTTAACAACCTTTACACACAAAATCCTCATCCCACTGGTGGGATAAAATAGTAGCAATGATATTAATAATTGTTATTAGTAATTATTATTAATAAAGGAAACACTTCATCAATCTGTTGCCGTAATCATTTTAAAATCTTAAACCATTTCTTAATCATGCAAAGATATCTAAAAGGTTCTACAATATTCATACCCTTCATCCAATAATAATGAAAATCTACACTTGATAGATCATGTGCATTTTTATGCCCCATATAACATGCTAGAATAGATTAAAAGTTAAACAAAAAGATAACGTTGGAATAATGATATTAAGATCTATCAAATAAAATTTATAGAGAAAAGGGTGAAAACATACGAGACATTGGATATCTTATCGGCCTATCTTTGGTGTTAATAAATAATTGAGGCCTGAGGCAAAGGATAAAAGTTTTACTACACTGTAAATATCAAAAGGGATAAGGTAAAAGAGCGATTAAGATTAACAAAGGATAGTTGTCACTGTAAACCAAAATATAAAGTTGGGAATTTACCCTATATGAAGGTGTTGAAACGTTGTTAATGCATAGTCAATAGAAACGATGTCACCATAAGGATGGGATTACTGTCAAGTAAAAGTTATTTAAAATCCTTGCGGGTACAGCAGTGCATACAATTAGAAACAATCAAGAAAATAAGGATGAAACGTTGTTCCTATAATTGAGAACAATCTAGAAATTAGATAAATTATTGTGCATATGTTATGAGACAAACCAGAAATCAATGACAGTTTAAGGAGGGAGAACTTCATTTGCTAGGGATGGAGGTTGCCAGAGACAAATTTATAGAACAATACAAAACAAAAATGTCCGACACCCATTACAGAACAATTTCTCTGAACTAATTTTACAAAAGCGGAAATGCCAATACACTCATTGCGAGCGCATTCTGGAACTAAATTTTACAGCGAATGTCTGTAATACACTCATTGCGAGAACAAATTCTTAGAACAAATTTTACAAAACAAAATGCCAATACACTCATTGCGAGCAATTCACCAAGAACTAAATTTTACAAAAACGGAATGCCCGATACACTCATTGCAGAACGAATTCGGAACTCTAATTTTACAAAAGCAGAAATGCCAATACACTCATTGCGAGCGAATTCGGAACTAAATTTTACAAAAAGGGAATGCCAATACACTCATAACCATGTTTAAAACGCCCATGGTGTATATAAATGCCCACCATTGAAACCAGTACCAGCCATATATAAAAATGTCCATCACAATTTATAAATGCCTACAACAATACAAAATGCCGACAGTAATGCTCGCCCCCATTATTACAAAGCGCCCATAGCCATATATAAAAATGTCCACCATAATTTATGAAATGCCTACAACAATATAAAATGTCCTGATAATATATAAGCGCCCCCATTACAATTGCCAAAAGCATTACATAGCCATATATAAAAACGTCCACCATAATTTATAAATTCCTACAAAAATACAAAATTCCCACAATAATATATAAATGCCCCATTATTACAAAATGCCCATAGCCATATATAAAATGCCCACAGTAATATATAAACACTCACAATCATATATAAATGCCCACATTAAAACAAAAGCGTACGGTCAGGATATAAAAGCCCTCAGAAGTAATTTATAAAGGCTAAAATTTTGATAAAATTACGTAAATGGTAAAGAGAATGCGAGGAGACAAGGATAACTCATGAGAAAGGTTAGCGGGGTTACTTGGTCACCAGAGGTGCAAGAAAAAACAACAAGGAAATGGGATGATCCAAGATTCAACACATCAATCATCATCATAAGGATTCATATATACAACTTTAAACAATTTTCCTTTTATTCTTAAACAAACAAAGACACTTAACGTGCACGTGACCGGCGACAAATAACCGAAGGCGCTATCCGCGCCAGGCTCCATCGCAGCTCCCGCTTCGCCAGCTTGGCAAGAGACCTCACGGAATTACCTCCCGGCCTTCGCGCTAAGGGTACTCTGCTTCCCCATAGCCCCTGAGGCACTTAAGGGGCCACACACTATATCGGATAGTGCGTGCAGCTCTCCCGGCTTGCCACCATGAGCCGAGGCTACCACTCCTATCCCGTTTGGGAATCCCAACTCCCACAAAATGTCAGGTCAAGAGTCACAAATCCAGACAGCATTAACATTACGCTAATAGTTGATCCCCTTTCTTCCTCCTCCTTCCTCTCTTTTATAGGGTTTTAGAACTTCCCATCTTTCCCAAATTTCATTTTACTTAAAGTTTTAATAAAATCATCTAAAATTCTCTTTGGTACAAGTGTCGTTCATTCCCCACATTTCTCCATTAACTATTTTCTTTAATTTATTAAATTGTCTTATTTCCCTCACCACCTAGAGTTACTCCTATTTTTACTCTAGGTGTCCCTAGATTCTCTTACAAGTTTTAAAAGCTTTCTAAGTAGTGTTTACTAATTTTAGTTCAATTTAGAAGGTTTTTTATTGCAGATTCATTACTAAGTTGAGCTCGTTTTTTACCATAAGTTCCTTTCTTTCCCTTATTATGTTTCCTCCATTCCTTAGTTTCCTGGTTTTTATTATTCCCTTCTTTCCTCTTTATTTGAGCCAAAAATGGCAGTAGCAAATTAACCTCTTTTCTTTTTATTAATAATTTAGTATCTTTTACACTTTCACAAGTTAAACAATTAAATTCTTATTTACAATTTTAAAACCAGCGATTTTTTAATTAATTTCTTACTCCATTTTACCCCAAAATTTTTATGAAGACTAAACTATTACTTAAAGTGGTTTTTTTAGTTTAATTTTTATTCTTTATTTTTATGAATTATTTTTTTCTTAAGGTTAGACAAAATTTACCCTTAAGCGAAGTTTAGACTTAGGACTTAGATTCTAAACTAGGGCGAGAAATTTTAATTAGGGGAAGTTGTTTTTTTTTTAAATTTCTTAATGAGATATTAGTCTTAGGCCATCTAGGTTCGTTCCTTTAACATCATCAATGTGATGTGCTCGCCGGGATGCACTCGTTAACTAGAGGTGCCACTCACCTCTAGTGTTTCTTTTGTGTGACCCGCTAGCCGGGGATGCACCACGTGCTCAAAGGGTGCCACTCACCTCTTGTGTTTCTTTTGTGTGACATGCCCTTCAAGAAGCGTTATGTGTTCCAAGGGTGCCACTAGCCTCTCTTGACTAGTGGTAGACATCAATAACCCACGGAGTCAACACTCTGCCCGGGGTGAACTTGTGGGAGACTAAGGGCTTCTAAGGAATAAGGCCTTACAGCCTTATTGTGTTCATATAGAATCATCGTGAGAGTGTTGTCCCGAGAGTCTGCCCTCCGACATCGTGGAATCCTCGAACTAGGTAATGCGTTAACCTACAGTTCGGTACAGCCGAAGGTGATAGTAGGCTATGGCGAGTACAGCATTGCAAACCCTCTCCCTCAACCTCTACGCTGGTCGTTAATTATTGTGCTTTACTCCGTAATGTGAGTTTTGGTGGCAAAGCTATCATCGGCTGCATCATCAATAATCGTAATGGGAACATGTCCACATCCATATCATCTAATCAAAGCGTACTAAAATCACCCGGTAAAACCATCAAACCCCAATAGCACACTCCACGGCTTGATCCGTAGTCCAAGGGGTTCTATCGATGCTTTTGCATCCTCAGGTCCAAAACCCTATACACTCCCGGTAAAAGCGGGTCAATAGCACCTTTCTATGTCAAAGCGGTAAAACATAATGTCATCTACCATAATGCATCATAATCAAGGACAAATGTTTTAATATCATAATAGGCCGGATCATAGAACAAGTGTCCTCAAAGAATAAGTTTTCTCGGTCAGCGAGGTAGCGATGTTACATCACCCCTCTTGGTCTAAACTTTGTCCAGAAGTTTCATAGTATAAGTGCCAAATAGGTGTATCACATTATCATAAGTCTATCTATGAAACAAAATGGAAACTGTTGGCACATATCATATCGTCCTCGGTCGTAGAAGTGGGACTATAATTGTCCCACTGAATCTTGACCTGATCTACCATTCGACATCGTGGTTGTCGAACGCGATGATCCAAAATGAGGATCATCTCAGCCGTGAGCACCCCCCTCATCCAATACCTACAAGGAACTCATGTCAATAACATGTGTAGGATCACTAATATAATGTCTCAAAGCGGATACATGAAAACATGGGTATGCAGCTGAGAGGAATCGGGCAAGGATAGTCGATAGGCCACGAGCCACGAGCCCCTTTCTCTCCACAATCAAAAGGTCCCACGAACCTAGGAGAGAGTTTATCTCTCCCTTTCAAACTTGACCGAACTCTTATGTGGTTTTAACCCGCAAGAAGACTTCGATCAGGCCGTAACTTCTGATTACATTTCGGTCTTATCGGTATAACTCTTAAATGCGATCCGCTTTTAATCCTTTGTCTTATGATTTTCATTTTCTCTTCCATTTCTTATGATGAAACCGGTCCCCGCAGGAACCTATCCTCAAACCAATCCCAACTCAAAAAGTCCGAACCGGTCGTAGGTAAAAACTTCGAAGCCATCTTAATGGTGCTCACGGTAGCTGTTGTTGTAAGCGAACTCTACTAGTGGCAATAATTCCTCCCAACAATTTTGTTGGTCCATCCGCGTACATGTGCAACATAATGTCTTCAAAGGTTTGGTTTGTTCGTTGGAGTGCATCCCGTCGGTCTCCGGGTGATACGCAGTACTAAAGTTATTTTGAGTTCCCAAGGCCTCTTGAAATCTAGTCCAAAATTGTCCGATGGCTTATGATCCTCGATGGATATAATCCTCTTAGTCCGCCATGCATCCTCACAATATCGATGAAAACTCTAGCTATGTCGGGTGCATGATAAGTCGTATGCGAGGAATAAAGGTAAGGCACTCTTAACCATTCGAGTGTCATACTACTACAAAAAATCGAGTGTATACGGCGTCAGTGGCAATCAACAATAAAATCCATGAAATAACCTCCCATTTGATTAGAATCGCGTAATGGTTGAAGTAATCTTCTTTGAGTGTCTATGTTGACCTTACTGGCGGCACTCAAACATCGGCCACATAGTTGACTAATGACGCTATGAAGAATAAAAGGTTTAAAGATTATGCGCCCTCATCTTAAGTGACTCCCGAATTGAGCCATGTAAAATGCTTCTATATTTTCACGCTCATGATCAACATCAACTCGTCGTTTTGGTGGTAATATTACATAAATCCGACTTCTAAAACTCAATAACCCGTAACAAATTATAGAAAATCCCTCAATTTTTGGTACCATCATGGTGTTTTTGTCCGATAAAACCCTCGACCTATTTGTACCAATCATCGTCACACTTGGCTGTAAAGAGTGAGAATCTTCTCCCATGGAATTTATGCATGAAATAAGCCTCCACAGTTTATGGCGGTAATTCGGCTAAGTGCAATTTTTTTTTTTTTGTGTTTTTAGGAAGTGATAACGGCGTGTGTAACAGGAACCAATCAATGCATTCGACTCTGCATCACCACAAGACAATGAACAAGACACATACCGCGAGTAGGAAGCGTAAAGACTACAAGGTTGGCGTGACAAGTAGCGCATGCATAGCGGCTTGATCACCGATGATAGTAGAGCTGACTACCCGTAGTCCTACCTGCAATGGATTTAGGACCTCCAAGACACATAACTTAGCGGCTCAAGCCCGAGTTCCCATCGATTTTAACCATTTAAGGTCACCGAGAACATTGTTAGAAGGAACATGGAGGTGTGTACATCCCGCCCGACACCATCAAAACCACAAAGCTAAGTCTACCAACATCAATGATTAACTAAGATTTGTTCTATCCTCCACATTCCATTTAGCCAAGGGTGAAATTGCTTCTTACTATTAACCATCATTCATGGTGAATTAGAGATAATGTAGTAATAATATAGCTCTACTCACTTCATCATCATCAAAATTTATTGGTGCGTTTAAATAAATCATTCTCTGTACCTGCTGCCGAGGTTGTTATTCCAATAATCAATGATAAACCTATAATGCAGGAAAACATTGGGATCCATTCTTCATTATTACATAGATTCTTATCGCGCATAAGTCTAAATCTAAAACTCAAATGGGAACCAATTATTTAAGCATTACTCAAATCGTTATGACACAACCACTCTCTTTTTCTTATGGGATATCCTCTAAATTAATAAAATCTCTTGATAACAAAATAAAAGGGTAAGGTTAATAAACATCTAAATTAATAAAACATCCTAATGATATATAATGATATTGATATGCGCTACTTAAGCGTAAACTTAAAATCTAAAAATCATTTTGCCACAACCTCTCTTTTCTTATGGATATCCTCTAAGATAATAAAATCTCATGATAACATGATAAAAGGATAAGGTTAATAAACATCTAAATTAATAAAACATCCTAGTGATATATAATAATGACATTGATATGCTTCCATAAGCATAACTTAAATCCTAAAATCATTGTGCCACAACCTCTCTTTTCTTATGGACATCCTCTAAAATAATAAAATCTCTTGATAACATGATAAAAGAATATGGTTAAATAAGGATTTTGTTTTAAGGAAGAAATGCATTCCTTAAAATAAAACAAGCTAAGAGCTGAAGTTGACTTATTGTTCCACTTAAGGATTTAAGAATTAAGTGATTGGGTTCCGTCTTGGAGCCTATTTACAATCCAATGTCACAACCATGTCTTAATATAGCAATTTTAATATATCTCTATATACGAACTATCAACTTAATCAGGGATAATAATAAGGTACCATAAAACCATGCATGAAATTAGGAATAGAATATTAATTATTGCAATTTAAGCCAGGTATTACTATTGCATTTAACCAAATAAAATCCATTTATATAATAAAACATAGTTTAATGGCAAACCTAATTATTATAACTTTTTAGTGATGAACTATTCCATTGTAATTATTCCAAAATTCACAAAGATATTGGAGTATATAAAAGAAATTTACGGAAGCCTACTTTACGTTCACACTGGTTGTCCAATATATTTTCAGTTCAATGGGCTCTGATACATAGTTTGAAGGAGAGTGTTGTAACGTTCTAGGTTGTTGTTGATAATGAACTTTTTTTTTTTTAAGGAAATATAAAGAGTCAGTTCACGAAGGGAACATAACTTCTTCAACATAAAGAAATTCGAAAACCACAGCTTTATTATACCCAATAGCTGTAACCCATGAGCGATAGAAACAATGCGCCAGCGTGGTTAATTTTTTCTGTTAACTAAAATGTTTTTTCTTCCTAACTAGAGTCGCTCACAATGAATTTTTACGGCACACGAATTGCAGCACGGTTGAGGCGAGTTACCCAGTGGAATATGTGGCATCTGGAAATTGGCATGCGGATTATTAGAGTAGAGGTGTTATTTTTGTTTATGTGAAGGACCGTGTCCTTAATGAAAGCATTGACAATTTATTTCCTATATCGATTTGTTATATTATTTATAAGGAAGACAACCTGGCGTGCGCTATTGTGGATAGCGTCCCGATTTTATGCCAGCGATTTATATAAAAATATATTATTATTGTATGCCAACTCTATCTTATGTTAAAAATAATGATTTCTTAAATGGGTTGACAGAGAAAATTTAATGCTAATTCCTAGCTCGTTGAATGTTAAATATTCTCAGCCTTAAGACTAGGTGAAGGCCAGCATTTTTAATTGTATGTAATGACTTGAGTTGTACAACCATACATTCTTTTTGATACCTAATAGCAATACGCCATCATCCACCGCGCACTACTCCCCACCACAACCATCAGTCATTTAACATTATAAACAGGCCTGCAGAAGGTTAATCATTTCACTCATGAACCTACGCTATCAATCCACTGCCTAAGCTTCATTAAGCAGATCCCAAAGGCGTGCCAAGGTTCTTTATTACCACGCCCCTCTCCCTCAATCTCTACGGAACTACCGTGTGTGGCCTTTACTCCATATGTGATGCAGTGCGAGAAGCTATCGTCGGCCTGCATCATCAACAATCGTAATGAGAAATGTCAACATCGTCAATCCAAATCAAATGAAACATCGGTAAATATATCAACCCAAAGCAGCACACTCCTGACTCCGGTCAGGGTCAAGGGGATCCATAGATACCTCTGCATCCTCCAAGGTCAAAAACCACGCACACTCAATAAAACTGAGTCAATGGGACTTTTATCTAAATCAAATAGTAACACATCATGTCATCTGTCAATGCATCATAATCAAGTATAAATGGTCTAACATCATAAAGTCTAGATCACTTGCGAGAAAATGTCCTCAAAAATAAGTTTTCTCCGTGCACCAGAGAGGGATGTTACATGTCGATGCGAGAGGTAACATTGAAAAGATGCGTGGCCTTCGAATAAAATCATCTGCCACTCAGTTCACCATTTCCTTTATGTAAGAAATCTCAAAGTGGTACTTTCATGCAAAGTAATTCCAGACCAAGCAGCGGATTTATGCGATGCGTTCGAGGAATTAAGCTTTCGTCAAAATGTGTTATAGTCCTGTCAGTCTTTAGTTTTGATCCAACAAGGTAGTGTCTCTAAACCTTCAAGGCATATATAATGGCTAATAACTCCAAATCATCGTGCTTAGTTCTCCTCATGCCTTCTCGGTTTTCTTGAAATGTAAGCAATAACTCGTCCGTCCTGCATAAAGACTTGCCTAAACCTTCCTTGGATGTGTCAATGCATACCAAGAATTATACGTCCAAGTCAAGGAAATTTATTATCCGTGTCATTGTCAACAACTACTTGACCCGCCAAAATTCTTTTGTGCATTTCTTGGTCCAAACAAACTTCTTGTTTTCTTAAATTCCTTGATCGGATTTGCTATCTTCTCAAATCCCTCGACAAGCGGAGTCGATGTAGTATCCTACTAAACCCATGAAGCTATGCATACGTGACGTTAAATTGGTGTAGGCCATTCTATAATAGCTCGACCTTGGCTAGATCCACGGCGATGTAACCGCCCGAGGGGTATTCCCTAAGTAGTGAATCTCGATTGATAAAAGAGCATTTGGACAACTTCCATACAATTTATGCTCGCGATTGTAGTACCAAGCTCAAGTGCTCATCATTATCTTCCAACATCCGAGAGTAAACCAAAATATCAACAATGAATGCTTGGGCCGAACTTGTCCCGGTACTCGTGTAACACCTCATTCATCAAACTCATAAATGCGCCTGGGGCGTTTAATGGAATCAAATGGTAAAGCGATGGCTTCGTGAGTGTCGATCCTCGTCTTAAAAAGGCGGTGTGGGGATGTGTCATCCTCCTTGATCCGTAGCGGGTGATATACGATGTAAATCGATCTTGGAGAACTACTTAGTTACCCTTAGTTCATTTGTCCGAGCAGTTATCAATTCTTGGCAAAGGGATGCTAATTCTTGGTCATTAGCCTTGTTCGGTTAATTGATGAGTCAATGCAAAGCCTCCGCGATCCATCCTTCTTAGAAGATAGAGAATAACAGGTGCACCCACGGTGACACTGGGGCGATATCAGTCCAGGTCCAACAACTCATTCGGTTGCATTTCGACTCTTGTAACTCAGGTGGACATCCTATAAGGCATTCTTTCTCGGTTAGAGTCCTCGGTTTTGGGTCTATGGTAAACTCCAACTCTCTCTCCGGTGGCATCCTAGGTAACTCCTCTGGAAACACGTCTGGAAACTCTTGCACTACAGGAAGTTTTTATAGTCCTTCTGCCTCACCCTTTTTTTCTTAGCGCTAATATTGCATGTAACTTGCATCCCTTGCGCATAATTTTCTGTAGCTATAAGGAAGAGACAAACCTCGGGGAAGTTCCACGGATTTACGTCTACAATCACACATCTCTTTCCCTTGTCATCGACCAAGCTCAGCCGTTTCATCTTACGGTTGAGTATAACATCATGCGATTCCAACCAATCCATACCAATTCACACATCATAAGGTCTGGTCATTGGCGGTACAAATTGGCCCTCGCAGAAAAACTCTCTAAGTTAAGGGCACAACACGAAACCACCACTCCAATACATTTTAGCTCGAGGCCATCTCCATGAAGCTAAACTCATTATATTCGACTTCCTTTACCTTAATACTTTTTAGCTGCACCAGAAATGAAACTCGGTAGCACCGGGGATCTATCAAATACGGGGTCAGTCGGTGACAATACATGTAAGTCTCGAACATAGTTGGTGATGCTGCACTTTGGCCGGTTATTCAAGTTGCATGAATCAGATGGGCCCTTGTAGTGGAATTAAAATTCAAACTCTGGTCCCTCTCCATGGGAATGATCCTGCCCCGGTAGTGTGGCTCCCCACCGCGTCCAACACCCTTCGCCGGCCCGGTAGTCACGGTACGCAGTAGAAGATTGACCCACGACTTGGAACCTTAGTGCATTTTGTTGGGCAATGACTAAAGCTGATTTAGCTGCTGGCGCGTGCTTCTTTAGCGATGTTGTGGTCCTACGATAAAGGCATCATTTTGCTGGTGGTAGTGCGTCGGGGTGTGGTAGTAGATCCACCCTCTGGAAACCCGCGATATACCAATGTATGTCTCAGCGAGGTGTCACGGGTGCTACGTGACTACTAGA
Source organism: Picea sitchensis (assembly GCA_010110895.2). Classification (NCBI taxonomy): domain Eukaryota; kingdom Viridiplantae; phylum Streptophyta; class Pinopsida; order Pinales; family Pinaceae; genus Picea; species Picea sitchensis. The sequence goes on from SNQJ01S0115097.1 coordinate 19,153, forward strand.
TGAAACACGCCTTGTTAGTTGATGGACTCTTGGTCTAACCCCCACTAATAATCTCCTCCTCTACTATGAGGCCTTAAAGACGACTCATTGCAAGGTTTGAGGCATCAAAATCCTAACCTTTGCGAGTGGATTAAGACTGAATACGAACATGTTGACCTTAATTTTCTTCATGGTAAGATGTGGAGCATACCGGAGAAACTCCACAAAGCGTGCCCACCATTTTCGAGACCTTTGTCACGAACTCCACAGCCGTATTAAAGGCGTTGAACTCATTGGTAGCTCAATGAATTCTTTAGTTACCTCTCGGAACCATTCCCTCAAAGCGGTTCCCATATACGTCTTGGCGTATGTTGGTATTAGTGGGGCATCTTCACCATGAAGAACCACGCCCTTTAGTTGAAAGACCCCCATGTGGACCTTCATGTTTAGAATTATAATCATGAAGTCACGAAGCACGCCGCCATGTTCTCCAACCATGCCTCGGCGGTATCGTCAGGGGCACTAAAGAACTTCAGGAAGTACTGACCTTCGATTCCGCGATGAATGCTACCGATAGCAGTGTGGCCTTGTGGAACCTCGGTGAGGTCAGGCCCTGTATCATCGATTGGTTGATCAGTACCTTGGACATGCGTTGAAAAGATATCATCATCCCAACAACGTCTCCAACTTCTATCTTCTCCTGCCCGATAACTTGTTCATCTTCTTGGGGGTTAGAACTTTCGGGCGTGGATGATATCAGAGTTTTTACACCTCTTCCTCTAGCACCATCTCGTCTACTTCCCTTGCATATTCTAACCATGGTTACTTGCATGAACACAAGTCAAATCGATTAACAACAATATAATCAAATCATGTCAACGAAATTCGTAGAGATCCCAAGTTGGTAAGATTCGAACCCACTCGATACCATATGTAGCGCCCTCCTGGAATTCGGCGATAACCTCTTAACAAGTGATTTTTTTTTTTTTTAAAAAAAAAAAAAAAGGTGCTTGTACAAGGGAAATAAACACATCCGACTTTGCGTCACCACCCAAGGACAAACAAGACACATACAATGATAACACAACATGATGACCTAAGAAGCACATCAAATTATCTGCAAGCATTAAACAACAATCAATCGGTATAAATAAAGATGACTACCCACCCATCCTATCCTGCAAGGTTTGGACCTCTAAGACACATAAGAATGCTCAAGCCTAGGTTTCCCATCGATTTTAACCATTTTAAGGTCTCAGGGTTGGCGATTTTTTTGAGGAACATGGAGGTGTCTACATCTAAAATTACGACACCAGCCGGACCAAACTTGTCTGAGGAAGGTTTACCAACCAAGTACAACATTAGCCCAAATGAACAACAACCCGCATTTACTAAATCGGAATAATTTATTGTACTTAATTCCAAGGACATTCCACCATATATGTTTATCAATAACAATTACAAATTACAAATACGCTACCATGAAATAATAAACGCATTACATTTATATCACATTAACTTTACGAAATAACAATCACCTTACGTCTTATGTGTTATCCATAACAAATGAAACTACAATATCATTGCCATAAAATGACAACACCATTTCATTTTAAGTTACAATAACTTTTGCAAGAATAACAATCACATTACAAGACAGTGATAATTAATAAGAGAAGCCGGTAAGAGAAAATTAACCACGACTTATTCCAGCCTCACTATGGGCCACGCAATTACCATGTCTAAAGTGCATAATATCATAAGTTACAATCTAAATCCACCTTGAAACAATTTCCTTTTTGAATTTTAATTTTTCAAGAGTCATCGTAGTTCCATCTAAATCAATTTACCTTAAAATGTTATTGTTGTTATAAAAGTTCTAATTTAAATCACTAACCAATAATCATGGGAAATATATACAACAATGTCCGAGGAATTAAATCTTGTATATCTTAACAACCTTTACACACAAATTCCTCATCCCACTGGGAAGGATAATAGTAACAATTATATTCAATAATTGTTATTATTATTATTATTAATAAAGGAAAGACTTCATCAATCTAATTATAATAATCACTTTTAAAATCTTAAACCATTTCATAATCATGCAAGGATATCTAAAAAGGTTCTACAAAATTCATACCCTTCATCCAATAATAATGAAACTCTACACTTGATAGATCATGTGCATTTTTGATTCCCCATATAACATGCTAGAATAAATTAAAGTTAAAACAAAAGATACTTGATTGGAATAGTGATATTAAGATCTATCCAAATAAAATTTATAGAGAACAAGGGTGAAAACATACGAGACAATGGATATCTTATTGTAGCCCTATTTTTGGTATTAATAAATAATTGAGAGTTGAGGAAGGGGATAAAAGTTTTACTACACCTGTAAATATCCAAAAGGGATAAAGGTAAAAGGAAGCATCAAGATTAACAAAGGATAGATGTCACTGTAAACCAAAATATAAAGTTGGTAATTTACCCTATATGAAGGAGTTGAAGCGTTGTTAATGCATAATCAAAAGCAAATGGTGTCACCATAAGGATGAGATTGCTGTCAAGTAAAATTTATTTAAAATCTGCGGTTCACTGTGCATACAATTAAGAAATAATCTAGAAAATAAGGATGAAACGTTTTGCCTATAATTAAGAGACAATCCATAAATTAGATAAATCTTTGTGCATATGTTATGAGACAATCTAGAATGATATTTTAAGGAGGAGAACTTAGTTTGCCGAGGGCGAGTTTCCATAGGCGAATTCTGGAGAAAATACAAAAAGAAAATGCCCAACACCCATTGCAAAGCGAATTCTCTGAACTAATTTTACAAAGCGAATCTTAGATACATCATTGCGAGAACACATTCTCGAACTAGAATTTTACAAGCGAGAAATTCCAATACCACGCGATGCAGGCAATTCTCAGAACTAATTTTACAAAGCGAAAATGCCAATACACTCATTGCGGTGGCGAATTCTAGAAACTAGAATTTTACAAAAGCGGGTGCCGAAAATACACTCATTGCTAGAACGATTTCTCAGAACTAATTTTACAAAGCGAAAATGCCAATACACTCATTGCGAGTGAATTCTCAGAAATAATTTTACAAAAATAGAATGCCAATACACTCATAGCAATATTTAAAAACACTGATCGGATATAAAATGCCACGGTGATCAATACATATAAATGCCCACATTAAAACCATGCGTCCTGCGTTCATATATAGCATGCACCATAACTTATAAACACCTACAACAATACAAAAATCCCACGATAATATATAAAATTCCCACAGTAATATATAAACACTCACAGTCATATTTAAATGCCCACAGTCATATATAAGCGCCCACCATAATTTATAAACAACTATAGCAATACAAAATGCCCAAAGTAATATAATAAGCATTATTATTACAAAGCACCCATAATACATATATAAGCAGCCCACCATAATTTATAAATGCCTGCAGCAATACAAAATTCCCACAGTAAAATATAAAATGCCCACAGTCAAAAAAAAACGCCCACATAAAAATCAAAATGCCCACAGTGATATAAAAAATGCCCACAGTCATATATATAAATTCCCACATTAAAACAAAAACGCCCTCGGTCGGATATAAGCATGCAGAAGTAATTTATAAGCCTAAAAGGAACACCAATAAGAAATTGCAGCCAATGGTAAGAGAGATTCTAGAGCCAGGATAACTCATCGAGAAAGGTTAGGGGTTATAGCGGTCTAGGCATGAGAAAGACAACATGAAACATGATGATCCAAAATTAAACACATCAATCATCATCATAAGGATTCATATACAACTTTAAACAATTTTCCTTTTGTTCTTAAACAAACAAACGCACTAGCGTGCCACCAGGCCCGTGACGAATAGCTTCGAAGAAGATGTTATCACCTTGAGCTCCCGAGTACGGCTCCCACTCGCCAACGTAGAGGACCTCACGGCTACCTCCCGGTAATCTTTGGGGGTGCTTTCACCTTCCCCTTACATCCTCCAGAAATGCAAAGGGGCCACACAATATCCGGATGGTACGTCTAGCTCCCATCTCTCCTCGCAAGCACAATCTGCCACTCCTATCTGAGCTGGAAATCCCAACTCCTCCCAAGTAATCAGTCAAGTCACAAAATCCGTGGTACGTGGATTGCGTAACAACCAGATCCTTTCTTCCTCCTCATTCCTCTCTTTTATAGAGGTTTTACTCTTCCCACTTTCCCTAGAATTTCATTTTACTTAAAGTTTAATAAATCTTCTAAGAAATTCTCTTTAAATGCGAGTGTCATCCATCCCCCATGTTTCTTCATTAACTATTTTCTTTAATTTAATAAAATGTCTTATTTCTCTCACCCACCTGGAGTTGCTCCTAAATTTACTCTAGGTGTCCCTAGATTCCCTTGCAGGTTTTAAATACTTTCCCTAAAAATGATGTGTTGCTAATTTAGATTGATTTAGAAGGTTCTTTGTGTAGATTAAGTTACTTAATAAGTTGACCTCTTGCTTTTTACTATAAGTTCCTTTCTTTCCCTTATTATGTTTCCTCCATTCCTTAGTTTCCCTAAATTTTATTATTCCCTTCTTTCCCCTTTTATTTGGGCCAAAATATGGCGATTCTTAAATTAACCTCTTTTCTTTTTATTAATAATTTGAAGTATCTTTTTACACTTTCTAGGTTAAACAATTAAATTCTTATTTACAATTTTAAAACCACTGATTTTAATTGATTTCTTACTCTTCATTTTACCCAAAATTTTTATGAAGACTAAACTATTACTTAAGTGGTTTTTAGTTTAATTTTTTTTTATTCTTTTATTTTTATAGGGTATTTTTCTTAAGGTTAGACAAAATTTTACCCCTAACAAAGTTTCAGACTTAAGACTTAGATTAGGCTAGTGACATTTTATTTAGGGAAGTTGTTTTTTTAAATTTCTTAATGAGATATTAGTCTTAGGCTATCTAGGTTCGTTCCTTTAACATCATCAGCGTGGCGTGCCCTTCCGGGACACACTACATGCTCAAAAGATTTGCCCTTTCGCCTCTAGTGTTTCTTTTGTCGCGGCGTGTCCTTGGGACATACCGCGATGCTCAAGGTGCCTTTTCGCCTCTTATTGTTTCTTTTGCTGACGTGCCCTTGAGGGGATGCACCACGTGCTCAAGGGGTGCCACTTTCATACTCTTGATTGTTTGGTAGACATCAATAACCCTTGGGTCAACACTTTCAGCCGGGTGAACGGCGGAGATTTAAAGGGATTCTAAGGAATAAGACCCCAACCTTATTGCGTTAGCATTTAGAATGTTGGCTGAAGCATTTGTGTGATCTCGCCCTCACGACATTGTGGAGTCCTCTGGGCTAGGTAATCGGTAACCACGGTTAGGAGCCATTGAGGGAGTGTTAGTAGTTTGTGGTAGGGTTGTTGTCCACCTCTCCCTCAACCTCTCACGGTAGTGGGTGTGTGTGGCCCCTTTACCTCATATGTGAGTCCCTGGTTACAAAGTTATCGTTAGCCTACATCATCCAATAATCATGTGAACATGTCCATCCCTTATCATCTAATCAAACATACTAAACTCACAGTAAAACCATCAAACCCCAACAACACACTCCACATTTCGATTCAAAGTCCAAGGGGTTCGTTGATGCCTCTGCATCCTCAAGGTCAAAAACCACACACTCGGTAAAACCAAGTCAATAGCACACTGTCTATGTCAATGCGGTAAAACATCATATCATCTACCATAGCATCATAATCAGGACAAATGTTTTAATATCATAATAGTCGGGATCACTTATGACAAGTGTCCTCAAAATAAGTTTTCGGTCTTGAGGCGGGATATTCGCGGACATGGGGAGCTCCTAAATGAATACCTTGTAAGAAACAATGGTTAATGTTTTGAAAACGGGGTAGAAATCTAAGTGGACTTGAGTTTAGGGGAAAACTCCATGGTTAAACATGCTTGAATATATATAACAATTTTGGGATGGTGAACTTCTTGAGAAGTCTTAGTTATAGGATGCAAGTGTGAGCTTCTTGAGAAGTCTTAGTTATAGGATGCAAGTATTGGAGTTGATGATTGATACTTTGTGATTCCACTTCTTCACTCACGTGAACATCACCATATGAAATGAGTTCTAAGTTGACTATTCAACTTCATAAAAAATGATCTTTCTAATTAATTTTCATATTTAGTTAATTATACTTATATTACTAGATCTTCAAGAAGATTAATTTCAATAAAAGCAATCACATTATAAACCCCTTAAGCTCACTTTGCTCATAAAACCTTTCAAACATGTGCCAAATGTAAATGTGTTGAACCTGCACATAATAGATCTAGTTAAACAATGATACACACATTTGTAGAGAGAATAGAAGAAAGAATAAGGAGAGAAAGAATGAAAGAATTCTCATTAACAGTTATGAATAATAAATAATTTACACATGATATACTCTGTATAACTCATTGAGTGCGCAATGGAGAAGAACCAATGTGCCATAGTTGTGGTATAGAGTGATGTGGACACACACCTGCATTTACAGGAGTGAACTACCACCTAGTTTAGTCTCTCAGGTAGTTGCGAGAGTGAACTGCCACCTAGTTGAGTTAACTAGTCAACTAGTCTTCAGTTAACTGACTGAACAAAGAATAGTGAGGATTTAACTAAGGGAATCAAGGGTAATGCGCCAGTTTGGTGATGATACCAAGGAAAGGTTGAATTATCATGGTGATGATCCCAATGTTGTATGGTGAAAAAACCAATGCAACATCTAAACTCAACTCAACTAGTCAAACTCAAGTGTCAACTGAAAGAGAATATTCTCGAGGTGGAATATTCTCCCCTAAAATATAGAAGACTGGATAATGACTAATTATGACTAATAAACAAGAAAAAACCTTAGGAAAAAGAAATCCTAGGTTTGTGTGTTGAAGTAACTCCAACACCCCCCCTGAACATCACTATGGTGAAAATAAAGAATGGGTCCCGACAATGAATCCATGTTAGGTACCCAAATACAAAAGATACACTGAAATAAAGTGAAGAAAGAGGGAAAACCTCATGGGAAACCCCCCTCTCAAGGTACAATGTATGTAAAAATAATAACTGCAGTTTCTAGGCAACTTTGTCCTTCACTCCAAAATGATTTCGCAGAGAATGCAACTTCTACTCAGTGAAGGTCTTGGTGAAGATGCCTGTCATATGTTCTATTGAAGGACCTAATTGTAAGTCGATGATTCCCTTGTGTACTAAGTCCCAGATGTAGTGCATGTGGATATCAATGTACTTCGTCTGTTGCCTCTGAATTGGATCTCTGCATAACTTCATAGTGCTCTGGTTGTCACACTAGATGACGATCGACCGATGAAATTGAATGCCCAACTCAGTGAGAAAATGTTGTAGCCACATAGATTAAATGGTTATGTTAACTACCCCTTTGTACTCTGCCTCGGCTGAAGATAGAACAATGGAAACTTGCTTCTTGCTCGAGCAATAGATAGGCCTAGAATCAAGACTGAGTGAGTAACCAGATGTGGACTTGTGATCGATGCTATCGCCAGCCTAGTCAAAATCGGTAAACCTGATGAGATCTAATGTAGAGTCTGTTGCATAATGAATCCCAAAGGTGATGGTGTCCTGCACGTATCAAAGGATACACTTTGCATCTTTCCAATGTAGCTCATGCAGCTCCTACATGAACCTGGAAACTATGCCAACTGCACAGGAGAGGTCTGGTCTGGAGTGTGTGAGATACAACAAGCTCTCCACTAGCTTTTTGTATAGTGTCTTTTCAACCAATGGAGTCTCCCTTCCATCCTCAAGTTTGACACCTGATAGGAAAGGAGTCGGAGGAGACTTGCAGTTTATCATGTGAAATCTCTCAAGGAGATCTCGTGCATACTTGGCCTGAGGCAGTTTGATGCTTGATGCATCTTGAATGATCTCAAGTCCAAGGAAGAAGTGTAGTGGACCCATGTACGCCATCAAAAACCTATCATGTAGAATCCTCTTGACTGCAACAATCACTGAAGTCAAGCAACCGATGATCAACAAATCATCAACACACATAACTAAAAGTAGAAGTGAATCAGCTGTCCTGAGCATGTATACATGTGGGTCTGATTTACAACGTACAAAGTTCTGTGACAACAAGTAGGAGTCCATCTTGACATACCATGCCCTTGGAGCCTTCTTGAGGCCATAAAGGGACTTATTCAGTCAACAGAACAAAGATGTGTCCTGGATAAATATCTGGGCTACTCCATGTAGACCTCCTCAGAGAGATCACTGTGAAGAAATGTATTCTTCACATCCATCTGATGGACTTCCCATCCTTTGGCTGCCACAATGGAAAGTGTCAATCGTATGGAATCCATCTTCGCTACTAGAGCGAAGGTCTCATCATAGTCAATACCATGAACCTGCTGAAATACTAGCTTTGTATCTATTGATATGTCCATTCATTACACTCTTATTCCCATAGAACCATCTACATCTAAGAAGTTTCCTCCCAGAAGGAAGGGGAACCAGATCCCAAGTCTAGTTCTCGAGGAGGGAGTTGTACTCCTCCTGCATGGTAGATTCCCAAAAGCGATTTTGAGCAACCTCGCCATAAGACTATGGATCTGAAGACTGAACCAAGAAAAGATGCTTGGAGGGAAATTATTCAGTGGCAGTGAGTGCAACAGGAGGCTCCTCGAAATTAGATCGAGTCCTCCTAGTATCGGCTGTATCACCAACGAGATCCCCTGCATCTTGAAGAGTAGTATGTGCCCACTTGGGCCCTTTCTCTGGATCTACAACTACATATGGATGCTCTAACTCTGCATCTGACTGTGCTGACTCTAAATCTGAATCATCTGAGTCCTATGAATCAAAACTCTTTTCTGAAGAAGAGTTGGCATGTGCATTCTCATCATCTCGGACATGTGGAAGAAT
>SNQJ01S0115097.1:30352-54435 GCA_010110895.2 Picea sitchensis
TCCAACACTAAACTGGTTATGTTAGTCTTTAGTTTCTTTTCGAGCTTTCAATATATTTATTCAAGAAAATGTGAAATAAAACTGTGTACTTTGTAATAAAACTTGAAATAAAAACATGATTTAGAATGTAAAATTAAAATATACTTTAATATAAGTAAGCAATTTTCATTAAAATTTATATTGATATAAATTTTTATGTATCGAAAATGGTAGAAAATGGTTGATCTGGAAATTATCAATCCTCTGCACATTGGAAGTATTAGAACATATTTTAATATGTAAAATTAAAATATACTTTAATATAAGTAAACAATTTTCATTAAAATTTATATTGATATAAATTGTTTTTGTATCGAAAAGGGTAGAAAATGGTTGATAGAAATTATCAATCCTCTTCACATTGGAAGTATTCACTAATGCCATTAATATGACACCTACCATTAATTCAATTAAAATTATGAAAATCTAAATGCAACAAACCAAGCCTTAGTAGATGACCTCTTATTTTTATCTTTTGTTATCAAGCCACAAAATCAAATTCGTTTTCAAATTAAGTTTTTTTCAATCAAACTCAATGAAAACTATGTTTAATGTGTAGAATATAAGTAACTTGTTACATGTTCATCATACACATTTTTATTTCAATTTGCTTCAAGATATTGAAATCTAAATGCATAAATTTAACAATTTAATATAATATCAACACTTGTGGAATCCAAATTCACAATTTCATGATTAAAATTGATATTTTTTAAGATGACTTTAAATTTTGTAATTAGGATGATAATCGTATGTATTACCTTGAATTCTTTAATTAGGATGTTAATCATACACTTTAAGATTTCTTTAAAGTTTTTCTAAGCCATCAATAGTCCCTTATAATGACATGGAAATGGGTTCTAGTTTTGATATGAAGTTATCCTCTTCATATGAAAAAGCATTGAATAATCGAATATCAAATAATGAATGCAAATCCTATATGTAGTAAATTGGTTACATGCATTAAAGGATTTGTGTATACGATTTGGATAATTTATAGGATTAAAGTATAATCATCCAAAGTATTGGTCAATTTAGGTTTGCTAGATACAATCTATAGGTTCTTCCCTGAAATTGAAAAATAGGGCTTGGTAAACTTTATAATTCATCAAAAATACAACTTTTCTTAATTGAATAGACCATGAAAGTAAACTAAACTGGAAATGATTCTAGACTCCCAGATATTCATAACTACATGTACTTTCAATGCAAAATATAAAATTCTGGAATGTACATGTCACTTGTTTAAAGAAATCATAATGGTATTTCATCTTCAATTATCCGTTCATGATCGGCTTTGGACATTTTCCATTTTCTAACTTTTTTCTTGATTGAGCTTCTATTAACTTTATGTGCGTTGCACATACCAAATGACTATATTGACAACTTATGACATCTGATTGGTAGTCTTGAAAGTGAACATGACTATCGGTTTGATGGGTTTCTTGAAAAAAATATGCTTTCAATACGATGGATCCTATTTCATATATAAAAATGTTATCATCAAAATCTTCTAATAACCTCATCTTTTGTTTTGTGCATCACATCAAATAATATTTCAAGTTTTCAGTGTTGTCTACAGGTGCAACCACGACAAAGACATCTCCTGCAAATAATTTGATATATTGGAAACCAAATAGTTCGTGTTAGATTATCGCACTAGTACATCTACAAGTTATTTGAAAAAAATTAAACATAAAAATTACCTTCTCTAGCAAGATCAAAAACTCCATCTCCATCAACTGACACTATAGTTTCATTTGATTCCATCTCCTCTGAGCTTGCAAGTGGCATTTTCCCTTTTATATTAAGTTCGATATGTCTCCAAGCTTTAACATATTCTGCATTTTCATTTTCACAAATCTCTATGGATTCTGTGTCCTCTATGCAAACTGAACAAAAACAAGACTCATTTATTCTATCAAATGCAAACACATTTTGATAGCGTTTTGTTTTAACTGGATGCATTTTTCGTGTCCCATGTATTGTATCGTCTTCATATGGGATTGATCTATTTACATATTGGATTCCAACATACCAAAAGAACCTGCATAAGACAAGAACTTGTTAACTTGAAATCTCTCAAGAAAATGATTGAAGATTGAATATAAATTTGAACACGTGAATAAAAATATCATGTGTAACATGTATATATAGACACACCTGTGTATATGGGATTGATCTATTTACATATTGGATTCCAACATACCAAAAAAACTTGCACAAGACAAGAACTTGTTAACTTGAAATCTCTCAAGAAAATGATTGAAGATTGAATATAAATTTAAACACGTGAATAAAAATATCCTATGTAACATGTATATATAGACACACCTGTGCACATCCCTTGACGGATTATTTTCATGGCTTAGCGCCATTTTTCACCATTCAACAACTTGATCAACTGATTCAAATCGATCGACATGAGGGTTCATATGATACCTTCGAAGTGCTCATTTACACATGCCCCTGCACGGTCATGCTCTCCTTTTGCATGACTAGTCTAAATTTTCTTTCAACAATGTGTAATGTTTGACTTTTTATGAAGACGACACAACCAATAGAATGATCATGAAGATTTGAACTGACCCACAAACCCATATGACCATATCATATGTTGATTGAATCCGATTCTGCTTTCTTTCAATGAATCATAAAATTTATCAAAACAATGTTGTACATAATATGTGTCGTGTGCTCGATCATCACTTATATAAAAGTGATATTCTTTAATAACATGATGATTGTCGTTGGTGTTTTCTATGTTATCAATACTCCATTGAGCCTGTCTATGTTGACAAATATTTAACAGACAATGAATGGAATAAGTACAAGAAGAATGTAACAGACGTGCATAAGTAAAGATGGCATGAGTACAGGAAGAATGTACAGAGGATTGTTGGCATGTTTTACAGGCAACGTATATTTGTCATTGATGGAAAGTACAATAGTGATGATGGCTTGAGTACAACAATGATGATCAGTGGTGTAGTGATAATCAGGGAAGAGCAATAACTGTGTTTGTTGGATCTCTTCCTGAATTTACAATGGCCGACAGATTTCAGAGAGTGCACTAAAGAGGAGAACATATTTCAAATGTTAGATCCAAGAGTAGGACCTGACCATCATTGGATCAAGGAGAACCTGCACGCCTTTTAAAGTATAACAAGGAGAAGCGGGTGTACAAAATTCCGAAAGAAGGAGGACCGTCCATTTACGGGTAGGACACGTGGGGATAGATCAACATTTCGCTGACTAGAGAGTCAAAGGAACAGGGTTCCCTAACTTCTCAAAATCACGATGTAATCTGAGCCGTCAGATCAAGGTTTGATCTGGACCGTTGATTCCAGTCCTTGTCGGAGTTTCGGGGATCGAGATTTGGACATGTCAAATATTATTAACATCAAGAATCCCGATATCGCGATATGAGAAATCGCGATGTAATCTGAGTTGTTAGATTAAGGTTGACTCTGGACCATTGATTCCAGTCCATGTAGGAATTTTGGGGATCGAGAGTTGGAGATGTCAAGTAATATCATCCACAGGAATCCCAATTTTGCGATATGCGAAATTGCGATTCAATCGTAGCCGTTGAATCAAGCTCAGATCTGGAACGTTGATCTAACTCCATATCAGAGTTTCGGGGATCACAACATGGAGAGGCAAGAAAACAATGCAACAAGAATGTCGATATCGTGATATGCGAAATCGCGACATAATTGCAACCATCAGATCAAGAAGTGATATGGACCGTTGATCTAACTTCTTCACGAAGTTTCATGGATCGAGATTTGTAAGTGATAAAAACACTCAACACCAAGAGTGTCAAAATTGCGATGTGTGAAATCTCGACTGAATCTGAACCGTCAGATCAAGAAGTGATCTGGACCGTTGATCTGACTTCTTCACGGAGTTTCGTGGATTGGGATTTGGAAGTGATAAGAACATTGAACATCAGGAATGTCGATATAGCGATATGCGAAATCGCGGAATGATCTGAACCGTCAGATCAAGTGTTGATCGGAGGGTTACTGTTCTCTCTCACAGTTAACTCCTCAGTTTTGAATCTGTTAGTGAAACAGACTCATGATTGCCAATTAGTTGGTGTTTCAGTTGCTTAGACAGTTGTCGTATTTCTGCCTAAGGATTTGGGAAGTTGAACCATCGTGTAGGTGTGTATAAAAGAAGATGAGACAGACTGTGTGCGGTTGGTTGTTATGTATGAGAAAAGATTAAAACTGTAAGAAAAAGAAAATGAGAGGATGTGTAGGATGAGATTGAGCATGTATGGAGTGAGATGAAACATGGGCGAGAATAAAAAACAATTTGAAGAGTAGAATGAGAGTACGAGTTGATTTAGAGCAGACCTGCTGAACAGAATGAGGAAGAAATGAATTGCAGAGCAGTTAGAAGATGACTAGGATAATACGAGGAAAAGAACAATTTGGTAAATTGAGTGTATACGTAGCAGTTGAATGTTTATATATTTCATTTATGTTCTAGGGAGGTTGGGAGGTGCTGGGAGAGGTATTGTCCTCGAGAGAGTTCAAATTAGGAGCTTGAACCGCGAGAATTATGAAAACTCCATCACAGTTTGACTAAAACCCGAGGGTGGCGAGGTGGTGCAAGGGAGAACTATTGTCCTTTGTTACACAGTTTGGTGCTTGTGTGATTGGAAGTTAGTACTTCCATCCAGTTGGTGTTTGAACATATAGGAGTTGGTGCTTCCTTCTGGTAGGTGCTAGAGAAACCGGAGAGTTGATGCTCTCAAACAGGTTGCGGCTTATGCAAAATAGAATTGCATCCTTACATTGAGTTGGTGCTTAATTAGAGATGATGTACATAACTTAAAGTACTTCCTATCATTTGAAGAAGAAGAGGTTTTATCAACACATGGAACCATAAATGAAAAGGAAATGCATCTCTGTGTATGCCATGTGTGATTGATGCGTTTTACTTTTACTATCCATATCTTGTATAATATTTTATGATGATAAGCGAAGAAGAAGATTAAGGGTTTTAATATAGACTTATTGTATTATCGTTTAAGCTCAAAGACAACTGAATCACCCCTCTCGGTTGTTTTTAGTGAATTTCAACAATTGGTATCAATTAGGTTCCTTTTACTTAAAGGTAGATCTATAAAGCTTAAACATGACAAGTCATGAAGGGACTTGACCTCTAAGCCCCCCTCTGTTTGATGGAACAAATTTTTTCCTTGGTAAGGTCTAGAATGAGAACATACTTAATGGCCTTGGGTGCCAATGTTTCACGATGTAGTAGAGACTAGATATACAAATCTTGTTGCTAGCCTCCAAGGATGATAAGTTAGATTTTAGTTTTAATGCTAAAGGGGATGAATGCTATCTTGAGATGGACTTCTGCTTTGAAGGTATTTGAGTTTGTAAAAGGTGATGCATCTTGATCTGCGAGCAATGTGGGATAAACTTATTAGAGTTATGAAGGAAATGAGAAAGTAAATATACTTGGAACTTCAAACATAAGTTAGAAATTTGAACAACTAAAGATGAATGAAGATGAAACAATTAGCAAGTATTTTTTTAAGAGTTGAAGGAATTTGTACAAATGCCATGAAGGGTCTTGGTAGAGAGAGTTTGATGACTCACTCTTAGTTCCTACATAATATTTTAAGTCTACTGATAAATTTAATCCAAAAGTCTGCAATAGAAAGTTAAGTGATCTTAAAATTCTATCCATTGATCAACTTCTAAGAAACTCTAACTACATATGAAATGATAATTAACAAAGAGAAATCCAGTACTAGAGAATCATATTTTAAAACACACAAGAATACTGATTGAGTGGGTGTTGAAAATTTTTTGTGAAAGGTTAAAAGAAAGGATCGAAGGAAAATATCAAGGGAAGTTGCCCTTCAAATGCTTTAAAGCGTGGTAAGATAGGTCATTTTGCATCTAAGTGTCCCCATCAGGAAAAGGACGAACTTCAGTGATGAAAATTACAAATACAGAAATATAATAAGAAGAAACTTTTGGTTATAAAATAGTAGCAATTCCTCCCGAGAGAAGACATGATAGTGACTCATCACATGAAGATAAGGCAAGTAACCATGCTTATGGCAAGAGGAGGATTATATGATAATAAAATCCATGACGGTGAAGTAAAGAGAATGATAGAAGAAGTATGGATTTGATTTGGAAGAGAAGCCAGTCAGTGGAGTGGAAGAAATCAATAGACTCGAGAACCAAGAATAGAAAAGAAAAACGGTACGACCTGAGTTAAAGAGAAAGACAAAAAAAAAACCGATGAAGACTTTTCCCTACTAAAAATTGAATTAGAAGAGGAAAAGAAATAGAACATATTGGAAAACAAAATTATGGAGAAGAAATTCAGTGTGAAGCCTTAGAAGAAGAGATAGTAAAACTAGAAAAGAAATGGAGATTTAAAGGATTGTATCATCCAAATCTGCCAAGTATTAAAACCTCGGAAGAATTAACCTCCATTCTAAATCAGCCAAAGAGAAATTCAAAGTTGAAACCTAGATTGGGATATGAAGAAGGATCAAAGTAGTGATCATCCAAGAAATACGGAATCTATAAGAAGTTTGTCAAATCCTCAAACAATGACAACTGTCACTCTGCAGAAACAAAGAAAGGAAAATCAGCCACAGAAGAAATGAAAGAAAAATCCCCGGAATAGGGTTGTAGACGGAAAAGGTGCTCGGCATGTGGAAGTCGACCTCCTCAAAGACGTATTTTTCAAGGTCTGAGGAGATTTTTCTATGGTTATTGTTTCTCTGCTCTAATTTTGGTCTGGAAATCATAAAGTACTATTCTTAAAGATTTAGATATGAACAATCAAGATATTCAATGGTGACTATCTTCCACAACAAAGATTGAGACAGCAGAGCAACAAACAATCACAGATTAAAAATCATGTGATGACTGGGAGAAAGGACATGGAATTGAGGAAACACAACAATAGATATGTGCATAAAAAATCATTATGATCTATTATTAGGTGGAGCAGAATGGTACAACTATCATAATTATGGTCATAAATATTTTGAACTATCACTTAGGAAATACAATTCAGATTTGATCCCCACTCAGAAATGCTCAAAGTTTGGAAGAAGAAAGTAGATGAAGAGTGTGGACTAGTGCTATCAGCCCAGAAGAAAAAGAATCCCTGGTATGGTAATGATTCTGGATGCTGCTCCAAACACATGACTGGAGAGGGAAGTAAGTTTCTAACTCTAAGTGATGTAAATCGGGGAATCTTAACTTTTGGAAATGATGCACTGGGAAAGATAAAGGTAAAAGGAATTGTAAATTTATTATGCTTGAAGAAAGAAAATCTCAAGATGTGTTGCTTGTAGAAGATTTAGAGCATAATCACTATAATGTAAGTCAAGTCTGTGACCGAGGGTGTAGAAGTTATTTTACCTCTAAAATTTGTGGGAATAAAAGAATTGTGGATTGAGTCGACTAGTTGCAAGGTACAAGAGCAGAAGAAAACAAAATGTTTATATTTTAAAAGAAGAAGAAGAAGAATTCAACTTAAGAAAAATGATGAAAGTTAGTGGCATGGGGAGACTTGGTCACCTAAATTTGATCACATAATCAAACTTCGAAACAATGGGGCAGTAAAAGAGATCTTTGAAGATATCAAAAGATCCATATGACTCTGTTTGTAAATCACAATGGGATAGGAGCTTACTAGGTACTCATTCAATCCTAAAAACTTTTTCCCTCAGAGGCTAAAAACCTCTCCGGTGGTACATATGGATCTATGGTACATCAAAGGAAAGGAAAGAAGGTATGATGTAGGAGCATCCACAACACATCAAGCGGGCCAGCACATCAGTGAGAAAAGACCATTTGGACAGCAGCCAACACACAAATTACAGAAATACTTTAGAAGTTGTTGCACATGCATTTAAATGAAGAGGCAGCATTCATAAGGAGTGCACTATATATATTGTAAATGGACCAGCAGGCCTTCAGCTCATGTCCTTAGGTAATGAGGCATTTAATGGTTTAATGTGCTGTTAGATGGGATTTTAATTATGGGTTATTAGTTTGGTTGAGGGCAAGCCGGAGATATAGGCACCCTCCTTTGTACATTGTAACATTGCTCCGGGAAGATCAAAACGTGCAGAGAAGATGAGAAGAGAATTTTTGGAGAACACCCATGTACATATTGAATTAATAGAAGATCTTTGATTCAACTTCATGGTTTTGTATTGTTCTCTGTGTCGATATTATGCTCATAGTCTTTATTTCCTTTTAATATGCATTGCTTTCAAATATATTGTGCATGAGATTTGAGGATTTCAAGCTGAAGTCCCGAAGATGAGAGAATGAGTGATTCCATTTATTTCTCACATGCAGGCGGAGATTCCCTGCAAGTGTAAGTTGAATTCATCCATGGGAGTGACTTGACTGAGGGCAACCGTTAAACTCTCATTCTCGTGCGCCCAGGAGTTGAATTGGGTTATTGGAGCCGTGCAGGAGAAGTGCAAGTGGAATTGGGAGTCTTAGGGGTGAGCCTAAGAAAAGGAAGATAGATAGGGTTGTTATTTTTGAGGGGAGTTCACATAATCTAGACAAGTTCAACACTTGAGAGTTGTTGAGCGATCACCGCAAGGAGTGCACGCAAGAAACCCTTAGAAGCCTTGAGTTTGTAGCAAGAATCAATCTCAGGAGGGATAGTTATTTCTCGTTACTGTGGGAATAGATCCGTGAGAAGGCTCGACAGAACCAGAGCTTTAGAACAAGAGGAATCCTCAAGGAGGAGAATGGTGGACAGAGGTGCGAGGAGGAGGAGGCATTGAATTCTCGCCCACGTCATTCAGTTGTGGGAGAAAATTTGTGGGAAGGGATTTAGTCCTGAGGCATTAGGAGGAAGGACCAAAACCCATGGGACCGATCTTGGTCTGTTGTGGAGGTGGAGTTCTACACTCGCCGAAATGCGTGATTCAATTTCTGTTCAAGAACCGTTGATCGTTAGAGGGCAGTGAGTGCGAGATCCCGGGAAGGTGAGTTACAGCACTTGAACTTTGAGTGGCCGAAGGATGCGGAGAAATAGAGAACCTTGAGTTCGCGTTAGAGTCCCCGCGAAGTGGCGTTGAAGTACTAACCGCGTGGCATACGCATGCCGGATTCCGGGACTTTGAAGGCCCTATGGGAGCGGTGTCACTTGAAATTGCAATTTTCCCGGTCGGTGAATTTCCAGAACTGGTCGTGGGGTCAAAGCGTCAGAAGCGAGGACGTAATATGCGTCGGAGGAATCAACTTGTTAGGGTTTAGAGTTGAAGTTCAACTCGTTTACATTGCAGTGGCGATACTCCGATGGCCGAGAACTCCGGCTGAAAGGGAGTAAAAGTCGGCGTTGGCCGCGTCGGGATTAGTCCTTGGGGACAAAGAAGTTACAACCCGCGAGAATTAGCGAGATCGCGAGGTGGAATTCCCGATTTGATAGGGAGATGCATTAAAAGGTAAGCGTAGGTAGAAATTCCCGAGGGGAATTAGAGGAGAAATACATCTCTTCGGGCCCGATAGAAGAGAAGGTCCCGGTGATCGTGATCGTTCTCCAAGGAGTGGGGAAGGTTCTTGAGTGAATATCAAAATGGGAGAAAGGAGTTCTCTTTGTTGGGGTATGAGAGCCCAGTTCCACCATCACCTTGAGAAGATAAGGTAGTCTCTGATGAGAAGGCAGGGGATGCCTGAAGGAGGGGTAGACAGGCAGGGAATCCATAGATGGAGCGACAGATGAGAGATCTCTGAACAAGGCTTGAGGAGATGGAGCCCGGTAGAGGCAGGTGTGGAGATTCGATTGATTAGAGGTGGAAGAGGAAGGCGGACATGATGAAGGAGAGATCGCTGCCGAAGATGCTTCAGCGAAATGGTCGGAGCCATTGCAGGGATGAGAGCTCCAGACGAAGATGGACATTCCGGAGTCTATGAGGGGAGTCTAAGATCACGGAGAGTTCTTTGGATTGGATGCGAGCAATGCGTACCTGCCGATTAGAAGACATGAAGAGGAGAAAGAAGGTAAAAGGCATGCTGGCTACAAGCTAAAGGGACATTACAGCCTTATGGTGGGGACGGGCTTCTGGTGGACGGGGAGACATTCCAAAGGTAAACAAAAATCAAGAGTTGGGATAGGATGATGCTTCGCTAAGATGAAAGCAGAAGTTCATCCCAAAGATTACCGGAATCCCTGCTTGTTGGTAGATGCATAACCTGAGAGCCAGTGTGTGGTGAAGAATTTACGAGGAGTTTTCACGGACTCAACATCGAAGCGAGTCATGGAGAAGCGGCGATATTATGAGAAGGTAGGCGAGATATATGAATGATGCGAGGTACCGTGATGAATTGAGCATAAGATTTTCCATCGAACAATTGAGGATGCATACGAGATGGCTCTAAAATCCGAGGAAATTTGATGCGTAAGCAAAGGTCGAGAGGCGGCTAGGAGTCAGCCAGAAGAGGCAAAGCAATTGCCGAGGAAAAATTCCAGAAGCCCAAGGGGGAATGGAAGAGACAGAGGTGAGAGATTGAAGAGGTGGAACCTCCGCAGGAGGCAGCAATATGCTGGGCTTGAGGAGGCAGCAGCCACAAGCGGGATGGCGGTTATCTTTGAGTGCCAACTTTTCCCTCGTGCACCGAGGTGGGAAGAAGGCAGGAGGAATCATCACATGCTTTACATGTGGAAAGGGGATGGACATAAAACCATTGGTATCTAGATAGGAAAAGGGTGGAGAATTGAAGCTCACATCATTTGAAGCACAAAGCATGATCTTTGAGGAGAGCGAAGATCTGGAACTTACCGAAGATCGCTAGGAATGCATAAAATCCTTTTGACACCTGAGAAGGAGGTGGATAGCTCAGTGCAGCGGAGCAGACTCTTCAGAACAGCTTATACAACCATGGACAGAAAGTGCAAGGTCATATTTGACAGTGGGAGCACCGATAATATTGTTTCGATCGAGATGGTGGAAAATCTAGAGCTGGAAACAACTAAGCACCCAAGTCCATATAAAAGTCTAGAGTAGTTCTGAGGAGAAAGGACACGGAGTAAAGTGTCACTTTAAACAATGCTTAGTTAAATTCAAGTTAGGAATTACAGTGATATTTGTGTGATGTATTCCCATGGATGTGTGTCATATATATTGCTGGGTAGACCATGGCGATATGTGAGAAATGTGGTTCATGTGGAGGATGAACACATACACTTTGGAGAGAAGGATGGGAGAACACACATGTTGCTTCAAATAAAAGATAAAGAAGTGAGGTAAAAATTCGAGATAAATGCTTCGTACTTCTCATGAATTAGGAAAGGACCTTCTCCGCAGGAGATGGAAAAGAGCGAATCCTGAGATTCTTTGTTGTCGAGGGAATCCGAGAATTGTCACGACAAGCACGAAGTGGATGACTTGCGAGGAAAAGAGATTTAGGAAGGAACTGTTAGGAGTTAAGCTGATATCATCATTGAATGAACTTCCACCTCGTTAGATTGCCACGGAAGTAAAGGAGTGTGAGTCACCACATAGAAATCATACCAGGCGGAGTTTATCCGAGATAAAAGCATTATAGGTTGACACCTGAAGGAGGAATAGGAGGTCAAAGGCAATTTTCTGAATCTTTTGGACAAAGGTGAGGTGGGAAGGCACGAGGAGCCCATGTGTGCTATTCCGGCCAGAGTACTAAGTACGAAGAAAGGATGGGCTGGAAGTGTGTATAGACTCCGAAGGCGATAAACAAAATTACCATTAGGTATAGATTTCCACTACCGAGAATAGACGATCTGATGGATTGCCTAAGTGGGAACAGGTATTTTAGAAGAAGATTGATCTCAAAAGAGGATATCATCAAATTGGCATGAGAGAGGGTGATGAATGGAAGACAACATTCCAAGACACAAGCGAAGGTTTGTATGAATGGTAGTCATACCATTTGGTTTGAAAAAGCGTGCCAAGCACATTCATGGTGATGAATGAAGTCCTGAGAAGGTCATTGGCAAATTTGTGAGTGCCATTATGTCTGGATGATATCTTGATTTTAATTAAGACCAAAATTTGAACACTTACTAGAACATTTAGCCATTAGTGGTGAGGAGATTGTAGCAAGAGAAGTTGTTAGTCAACATGAAGAAGTGTTCCTTCATGGGGACACCAACTCATTTATCAAAGGTTTTGTTATCCTAAATGAATAGTTGAAAATGGATCGAGGAAGGTAAAGTGATAAAAGAATTGGCCAAAATCACCCGAGGAATGTTTTTCGAGGGTGAGGGCTTCTGGTTTAACTAGTTTCTGAGAAAATTCATTGAAATTTGATTAGGATTAACTGTGATGATGGATCACAGTGAAAGCTGACTGAGACACTAGCTGGACAACAAAGAAATTTTGAAAGACTTCAATGCCATTGAAGCGAGGGAATATGAGCAACAATTTAGTGCTGACTTTGGAAGACATTTGAGGTGAAATATATGATGCAATTAGGTATCTTTGTTAGAGGTCTTGAGTCCCGAGGATGGCAGAGGCCAGTTACATATTTCAACTTGGATGATGCAAAGCTGAAATACTCCACATGATAAAGAGTTTTATACCATCATACAAGCATTAAAGAAGTGGAGACACTACTTGATGCAAGGAATTCGTTTGCTTCTGTGATAATCATGCATTGTAGTTTATAAGTCAGCCTTGGAAGTTGAACCCGAGCATGAAAAATGGGTAGAATTACATGCAAAATTCCACGATTGTGATCAAACCGCATTTCAGGAGCCCCGCTATATAAAATGGTGATGCTTTGGCGAGGAAATCTGTTGCTTACATTCGAGGAGTTGAGTCAAAACATTGGAGTTTTGCAAGAATCGAAGGACAATATATACATGTGATCACGGACCGGGCTTATCTGGCCGGTAGGGAATCGGTTCTGAGAGAGATGAGATCCTTGGATACATTGTCATGATCCGGAAGGATTGCTGACTGAAATCGTTATTGCATTCCGAATTACTCCATGAAGGTGGTGAAGGAAAAACATAGTGGGGATTGGATGGACACTTCGGCCATGAAAAACGTTCTGGTAGGAGAATCCTTATTATTATTGGTCAGGCATGCAAGAAGAGATAAAGAGGTTTGTTGTGAGTGTAGGATAGCATCAGCATTGAAGACTTGAAAGCAAAATAAAGGTTATATCAGCCATTGCCCATACGAGAAAGACCATGGGAGATGATAAGCATGGATTTTATTTTAGGTTCTTAGAGAGCATAAAGAGGAGTTTTTTCCATCTTTGTGGTGGTAGATGGGATTTTTGAAGATGGCACATTTCATACCATGCAGAGGAAGACCCGGTGATCGACCCACATGTAAATTTGTTTTCTCCAAATAAATCGTTAAGGTATGGATTGTCGAGAAGCATAGTCTTGGATTGGGATACAAAATTCATACGTCATTTTTGGAGGAAGCTATGAAAGAAGCTAGGAACCTGTCAGCATTTAGTTGACTTATCATCCGCTGAGGATGGGCAAAAGCGGTGGTAAACAAAATTACAGGGGATTTATTGGAAGCCCGGTGTGAGAACACCTATGAGTTAAGGACCAAAATATTGTACCCTTGGTGAGTCCGCATTACAATGATTGATTGAATGATGCGAGAAAAACCCATTCAGTTGCTTATGGAACCTGACCAAAGAGAATGGCCCCGAACTTCAGTGAGAATAGAGAGGCTGCGACTAGCGGTGCACTAGCACAAAAGAGTTCAGAAGCCCGATACAAGAACTTCATGCGAGTGGAAACAGCGAATCTGAGAAATCAAATCAAATTACAAGCCTTGAGGAAATGCCGTCGGAGAAGAAAAGACAAGCATTTCAAAGTTGGTGACATGGATTCACAAGCGCACTTATGGAAGAAGGTTCCAAGGGAACATACATAACAAACTCAAAATGAAAATATGGGCCATGCAAAGATCCACGAGGAAGTTTGGAAGGCAACTACGAGCTTGAGTTCTTGGGATAGCGCCAGGATATCCGATTTTTAATATTCCAGGTTTATACCCATGCAATTTGGAGAAGCGGTACAGGCCCGAAGAACCCGATTGGTCCAGTGGTAGAAGAATATGCCATTTGCAGAGAAGCCACTGATGGAGTGCATACTAGACAAGTGATTGGGAAATAAGAACAGGCGGAAGAAGTATTTTGAATACGGGTAGAGTGGGAAGGAATCACCCACAAGTGGAGGGTACCAATTTGGGAAGACGAGCGGTGATACAAAAGCATGGGCACAATTTGTCACGAGGAGCTCATGGGCGGGGAATCCATGGGGAAATCTTCGAGCGAGGTATGATCACGAGGAGCATCAAAACACATCAAAGCGGAAACCCGATTGCATCGAAGCGAAAAAGACATTGAACGCCAACACATAAATTTTGAAATACTTTAGAAAGTTGTTGCGCTGCCCTTTTAAATGAAGGCATTCATAAAGAGGCACTATATATATTTAAAATGGACCTTGACCTTTAAGTTCCGTCCTTAGTGGTAGGGCTAATGGATTTTAATCTTTGTTAGATAGGATTTTAATTGTAGATTTGATAGTTTGATATTGAGGAGAACAAACAAAATATAGACACCCTTTTTGTGCATTTGTAACATTATCAGAGAAAGATCAAACGATACGAAGAGAAGCGGAAGCGAGAGAACTTGTGAAGAACACCCATTTATAGATTGAATTAATAGAAGAGTCTTTGATTAAACTTCATGGTTTGTGTTATTTATCTGTGGCTCGATATTATGTAATGAATGCTTGTTTCCTTTAATATGCATTTTCTTTCAAATGTCGGTAATGAAGTTGAGTTTCAATGAAGGGTAGAGGAGAATGAGTTTCCATTGTTTCTTTGTCTAAGCCAGCGGATTCCTGCATAGAGTGCAGTAAAATTCATCCGCATAGAGTGCGATGATGAGGCCAGACAGTTGAGCTCATATTCTCATCGGCCCAGAATTGAATTGGGTTGTAAGAACATACTTGGGGAGAATAGAGGTGGAATTAGGGTCTGGGGGCTGAGAGGTGTTTGTGGGTTGGGTGGACTGGGACAGCAGAGTGGTTTGGGGTGGTGGCTACAAATGGAGGTGGGTTAGCTGGGAGGGATGGTTCTTTCTGAATTCCATAGGAGCAGAGACCAGTGAGAAGAAATTCAGCAAGAACCATAGATTTAGAAACGGGAGAGGAATCCTCAAGGAGGAGAATCGGTGGAGGGCCGAGTGCAGGGAGAGAGGAGCGAATTCCATGTTGTCCCGGATGTGGAAAGGCTGTAGGAGGTTTTAGTCTGAAGCGGGAGGAAGGACCAAAGCCATGGGATTTGGTCTTGGCGTTAATGGAGAGTAAAGTTCTACACTCGTCCCGAAATCGTGATTATGATTTCCGATTTAAAGAGTCGTTGGTCGTTAAGAGGGCGGAGTGCTTGAGATCCCGAGGAAGGTGGTGTGTGTGCCCGAGCTTTTAGTGTCGAAGAGTTACTTGGAGAAATAAGCGAACCTCGAGTTCGTGAGTCCCACCAGTAGCGTTGAGTACTAACTGCATTAGCATCGCATATCGGTATTAAGGACTGAAGGCCTATGGAGCGGTGTCGAGAGTGCAATTTCGATCGGCAGTTTCCAGACACTCACGAATGCGTGGGGTCCAAAGCGTCGAGCGGGGCAGGGGTAATAAATTAGGAGAATCAACACATTGGGGTTTGGGAGTTGAAGTTCCAACTCGTTGACATCATTAGTGGTGATACTCCGATGGCGAAGAACTCGGCGAAGGGAGTAAAAGTCGGTGATCAATTACTGTCGGGATTGAGAATTCTGAGGGACAAAGTTGCAACCATAAATTCTGAATCGCGGGTGATTCCGTTGATAGGGGAGATAGGTAAAGAGAGAAAGCGTGGGTAAGAATTCCTGAGGGGAATTAGAGGAGCAATACATCTCTTTGGGCCCAAGAGAAGAGAATGTCACAGTGATGCATTGACCCCGTTCTCAGGAAGGTTAGACCAAGGTCTGAGGAAAAGAAAGGCCACTTTATGTTGATTATTGATGACTTCTAGACTAACTAGAGTTTGCATGTTGAAGAAAATATGAAGCATTTGAAAATTCAAAGTATTTAAGGCTCGTGAGGAATCAAACAGGAAAAATATTAAAAGAAGTAAGGTCACGATGGAGGAGGAGGTTAGTTAACGAACTTCAAGGATTACATGATAAAATGGGGTCAAAGAGGTACACAATTCTAGGACACCTCGACAAAATGGATTTGTTGAGAGGCGGAATAGATCGGTACAACAAATGACAAGATCAATGATGAATGAAAGGAACATATCTTAGAAATATTGGGTGGGGAAGCAATTCCTTACAATTTATTCATATCGTAACAAATCTCATCTTAGACCAAACAGTGACAAGACCCTTATGAACTTTGGTTTTGGAAGACACCTTCCATTAAAGCATTTTAAAGTTTTCGGGGTACATGTTATATCAAGAACAATGATAGAAATAATATTGTCAAATGATGTGAGAATTTGATGAAGTATCTTCTTAGGTTTATGCTACAAATAGTAAAGGGAGATACTGAGGATGCTACATGCAAGAAGTGCACAAACTAGTTGGTGCTTATAGATATAAAAGTTGATGAAGAAATCAGAAATGTAAGCAGTGCTAAAACAAGAAAAGAAGATATAGTTGAATATGAGAGATGAAACGAGGTCCAAGGATGTGGAAAGAGAGTGGATCAGATAGAAGATATGAATATTCAAAGCCTGACACAAATAAGCGAGGAAAGAAGCAAAATCACCTCTCGAATTATTAGAAAGAATCATCCGAAAATTAGATAATTAGGGATATAAATGAATGAGTTCAAACAAGAAGGAAATTGATTAAAGGGCTTCTAGGAACAATCTCATGTTGCCTTTTATCATAGTGAACCTAAAATTTTTGAGGAAGCTAGTCGGGAAGATAATTGGATTAGAGCAATGAATGAGAGCTTGATTAAGATTGAGAAGAACAATACTTGGGAATTTTGGTCCCTAGACCTGAAGATAAAATATAATAGGTTCCAAATGGGTGTTTTCAGGAATAAAATGAATGAAAATGGACAGTTATTTAGAAATAAATCCAGTTAGTGCATGGGAATATACTATGAGAGTTGAAGGTCGGGGACTTGATGAAACTTTTACCGGTGGAAGTAAGATTGGAAGCTATTGGAATATTTCTTTCTTATTCATGTCATAAGAACTTCAAAGTTTATTAGATGGATGTTAAGTCAACATTTGCCAATGGATATCTACGAGGGAAGAAGTATATATGGAGCAACTTGAAGGGTTCTCATTTCACAGATAATCTTAATTATGTTTGTAAGTTGAAGAGGCCTTATATGGAATGAAACAAACTGCAGCAGGTATTATAAAATAAGAATTTCTACAAGAAAAGGGGTTCAAAAAAGATGCTATGACAATAACCTTTACATTAAATTACGAAGGTGATAATTTACTAGTTGTTTTGGTTTATATACCAGATGATATTATTTTTTGGTTGTACTAATGAATCAAATGTCCAGTGGTTTGCTAACTCAAATTCTATTTGCATAGAGTTAGAATTTGAAATGTCCATGATAGGAGGAAAGCTGTCATATTTTCTTGGCTTACAAGTAAAAATAATAAAGCTGCAGGGAATTTTTTATTTCTCAAAGAAAATATTTGGAAAGAGATGTTGAAGAAATTTTATATGGAAGACTTCCTCTGAGTTAGCACACTGGTGGTTGGTTACCAAAGGCTGGTAGATGATATCTCACGATGTTGATCAAAGGACATATCGGCTCTATGATGATAGGTCTTACATGCATCACAACGTCCTGTCCTGATATAATGAAATTTGTTGGAATGGTAGGTCATTTTAGTGCTGCTCTCCTAAACAAATTCATTTTGTAGCTGTCAAAAGGATATTTATATACTTGAAGGGAACAATGACTTATGAAATACGTGGTATCCTAGAAATCGAGAATTTCAGTTAAGCTGCTTGTCTGGCCCAGGCAAAGTTGTGATGAGAGAAAAAGCACCGATTGGAGGCTCTTTTGGGTGACTCATTAGTTGCATGGCTTAAGTAAAATCAATGATCCATTTCATTATCCCCTACATAGGCAGAATACATTGCTACTGCTAATTGCTGCACACAAATCTTATGGATTATACAAACTCTTGCAGATCTAAAAGTAACTTGCAGTCCTATTACAATTCATTGTGATAACACCGGTACCATTAGTGTCTCAAAATCCACATTCTTCATTCCAAGACTAAGCATATTCAATAAAAGTACCATTTCTCGAGGAGAACAAGTTACAATGAGAATTATTCAGAGTTAGTTATATTCCTTCGAAAGAATAGATGGCTAATATCTTTACTAAACCATTAGTAGAGACCCCTTTTGGATATCTTAAAAGTAAAAATGGGGGTTGTAATTACTTGTGTCTGTCCCATTCCTGGTTAGGAATTACTTATTGAATACTCTAGGAATTATTTCAAAGCTTATAGTCGATAGAAATTGCAGTGAATATCGATGTTTCCAGATGCTTATAGTGTGAGTATGTTTTGCAACAAGATCGGGAAGAATGTTTCTTCTTTGACATTGATGTCAAGGAGAGAAAAGAGTTAGGGAGGAGAGTCAAGTCCGAATGCATCACCGGGTTATTGTATTGCCATCAATGCCAAAGGAGATTGTTGGAAAATATTTAGCAGACAACAAATGGAAAATACAGGGAAGAATGTAATAGGCGGGCATAGTAAATATGGCATGAAATGCAGGGAAAAAAATATCTGAGGATTGTTGGCATGTTTCACAGACAGCGTATATTTCTCATTGATGGCAAGAATGTTGATTAGTGATGATGGCAGAGTACAACAATGATGATCAGCTGTGCAGTGATAATCATGAAAGAAGGAAAACCATGTGTTCGTTGGATCTCTTTCTAAATT
Organism: Picea sitchensis; assembly: GCA_010110895.2. NCBI lineage: Eukaryota > Viridiplantae > Streptophyta > Pinopsida > Pinales > Pinaceae > Picea > Picea sitchensis. The sequence goes on from SNQJ01S0115097.1 coordinate 49,365, forward strand.
CCAAATGGTGATAGATTTGGTATGCTGAAGAGGAAGGCGATTTTAGGGTAGATCAAGCACGATCCAACGATGGTTTGGATCAAGGAGAAACTGCATGCTTTTAAAAGTATAACAAGGACAAGCGGGTGTACAAAATTCTGAAAGAAAGAGGACCATCCATATTCACGGGTAGGACCGTAGGGATATAGATCAACATTTCATTTGGAGAGTCAAGAAAGGAGCGAGGGTTCCTAACTTCCGAAATGGTATGTCGAGCCGTCAGATCAAGGTTTTGATCTGGACCGTTGATTCAGTCCTTATGGAGTTTCGGGGATAAAGAGTTGGACATATCAAAGATTATTAACATGAGGAATCCCGATATGTGATATACGAAATTGCGATGTAATATGAACCCTCAAATTAAGGTTGATTAAGATAGTTAGTTCCGGTCCATTTCGAGAATTTGAGGATCGAGAGTTGGAGATGTCAAATTATATCATCCACGGGGAATCGATTTACATTGATATCATTACCAGTTGATATGACCCGGATTGAATCAAGCTCGGATCTGGAACGTTATCTAACTCCATATCGGATTTTTGGGGATCGCTGGCCTTGGAAGAAAACAATGCAACGAATGATGAACATGCTCATTATGTGAAATGTCAGCGGTATCAGAAATTCCTGGCGTCGGATCAAAGAGTGATATGGATGATTGATCTAACTTCTTCCGCAGAGAGTTTCATGGATCCGGGATTTAATAAGTGATAAAGAAACATTGAGCGCCAAGGTGTCAGAAATCGTGATGTGGAATCTCATTTGAATCTGAGCGTGGGATCAAAATTGATACGGACCGTTGATCTGATTTCTTCTTCATGGAGTTTATTAGTTAAGTTGGAAGTGACAGAACATTGAACATCAGGAATGAAGAAATGTGATATCGCGAAATCGTAGATGATACAGGCAAGTAAGATCAAGTGTTGATCGAAGGGTTACAGTTCTCTCTCACATTTAACTCCTCAGTTATGAATCTTTTAGTGAAACAGACTCATGATTACCAATTAGTTGGCATTTCGGTTCTTAGGCAGTTGTCATCTTTACGCCTAAGGAGTTGGGAAGTTGAACCGTCGTGTAGGTGTGTATAAAGAAGATGAGACGGAGGTAATGGGTTGGTATTCATTCCAATAGAAAAGATTAAACTGTAGGAAAAGAAAAATGAGAGGATGCGAAGTATGAGATTGAGCATATGTGTAGTGTGGGATGAAGCAGTAGAGCAAGGAAATAGCAGAGGACTCCGCAAGTTGAAGAAGAAGCGGAATGAAGAACAAGTTGATGCGAGCCGGAGACCTGCTTGAGCAGGATAAGGAAGAATGGAGTGCGAGCAGTTAGAAGATGACCCGGATGTACAGAAAAAAAAAAGATTGGTAATAATTGATGTATCTGTGTAGTTGAAATTTTATATGTTCATTTATGTTCTAAGGAGGTTGGGAGGTGCACAGGAGGACTAGCTTTTCCTGAGAGGTTCAAATTCGGGAGCTTGAACAGGAGATAGCTTCCATCACAGGATTTGCGACCAGGAAACAGGAATTAGTGAGGGGTGGTAAGGAGAACAAGTGTTCTACATTGCTCTGAGGAGTTAGGCGCTGTGTAAAAGGTAGAAGTTAGTGCTTCCATCCGGTTGGTGCTAGAAACATATAGGGAGTTGAATTGCTAGCTTCCCTGAGTGGGTGCTAGAGAAACTTGAGGATTGGTGCTCTCAAATGAGATTCTTGACTTATAAAAAGCAGTGCTTGACCTAGAACAGGTTGGTTCTCAATTATATATGATGTAAAGAACTTAAAGATTGCCTATCATTTCGAAGAAGAAGAGGTTTTCTCCTTTATGGGTTTCCACCATTGAAAATTTGTCTCTGTGTATGCCTTATGTGTGAATGATGCTTTTTACTTTTCGCATCCATATGTTGTATAATGTTGATGATCGCGAGATTAAAATTTTTAATAGGAGCTTATTATTTGTTTAAGCTCAAGACAAATGATTCACTTATAGTTGTATTGGTGAGTTTCAATCTATATAGAATGGATAAATACTTGGCGGAAGCGATCCATAATGATAATATTCACATGTATTTATTTTTGTACAGCAGATGTAATTCTCTGCCAAAATCAACTACAAAACAAGGTGTTCCTGAGTGGAAACACTTCCAATAGGATTGTTTGAATTGTAGATCTTGTCACAAAACAATTGTTCCTAGTGGAAACACTTCATGGGATTGCTTGAATTGTAGGTCTTTCCATCAATCTCTATGTGAATTCTTGGTGTATTTATAAATTTCTTCCTCAAACTTCTTCAAAAAATCTATCACACAGATTTTATCTACTTTCAAATCGATCCTTTTGGAAATAACATTTGAAGAATGTGGAGTCGTGTTGTTGATATATTCATATCTCTTCTAATTGACTGTTATATTAGAAAATGATTGAGAATTCATATAAATGATACTTTGTGTGAAACAAACTTAGATTTACACAATGATCACATTTCTTTCCACCAACACATTTTTTTGGTAAAATAATTCATCACCTTCTCTTTCACATATAATTTAAGATATAAAAGCACGAAATGTGGAAGGAGGAGGTGAACTTGGCCATAAAGTTTTACCAAAATCAAGAAAAGTTTCATAATATAACTCAAATTCGACATGATAACGACAACAACAAGTGTCACGAATAGTGATGGGTCTAACAAAGCACTGTTTTTGTTGCACAAATGTATTGATGGAAATTTTAACTTCTTTGTGCTCTTCTTTGAAATTATTGAACAATTATATTTGTGTCATTGACAATATATGTTTTGGATGTTCTTCATATTGTTTTCATACTATTCTTAGTTGCAACACATCCCTTGTATGTGGTGAAACATGAGATTTTGTCAACCACCAATTACGGGCCAATTCTTTAACATTTTATGCAAGTCTATCTTTGTAGGGTTATCTAGAAATCACTGTCCAACAAGCCAGTTCATCATTTGCATCTATTTGAAATCAAAATTTTCTATGTTTGTACAATGTTTTTCTTGATGTCCCCATCATTTTTTCCATGTGTCGTGTCAAACGATCTTTTATATTGCTAGATGAAACAACTGTTGTTTGTATCACTCTACGTGCAACACTGACATCTTCTGTTATCTAAATTTATGTACATACCTATAGGTGATTTGTCTTCTGCTTCAATATCAGTTTCAACGTCTTCATCGACGTTATGAGACAAATCTATTTATGTTTTTTGAAAAACATCAAATCGTAATTACAATAAATTATATTATACAATATTCTAAATTTGAATTCTATACTTTTAATATAGACAATATGTGCATGCATACCTGCTTGGACTTTTTCTTGTTGAAAATCTCTATTTACATTATCATTGTTTATTTCTTCAATATTTGCACATTCTCGTTTATTTCTCCAATAATGCTCTTTCGTTTGATTATTATGGTGAGTTTCATCTCGAGTGCGATCAAATTTTCTCTTGCGTAAAATTCTGTTTCCCATGAGTATAGTTATCTGTAATTTTTTTTAACAAAATCAACATTTGATAATAGTCTCAGAAAAGCTTCATTGTTACAAAAATTATTAAAAAATAAAATCAATAATTTTATGTTCAACAAAGGCTTCACCTTGAAAAAAATTTCAACAATTATCTTTCAATATATAAATTTTTATTCCAATAAAAACTTGAACAAACATCAATTACCTTGTTCAACAAAAATGAAAAAGATGATTCAAAACTTTGTTTAGGTGCTCTAGAAAACCATGAAACAAGTGATGCATTGTGTTAAATGTGTTCGTCTGAAAGCGTATTTATACGATTTGGCATGAAATGAAACGATAAAACATGTCTTTTCATTTTTTCCGACCGACGGAATTCACTCACCCATCTTTTGGCTGAAAGATGGGTTTTTCAGCCGAAAAGCTAGCAAACCATTTAATTTTAACGAATTCCATTAAAATTTCATTTTTCGTCTGAAAGAAATGTTTTTTGGCTGAAAGAATCTTTCGGATGAAAACTAGCAAATGAGACTGTTTGCAAGAACCAGATAATTCCCTCTATCTTACCTGAACTTTGGAGGTTGTAAAATACTGCAAATACTCAGAATTTGGTTTCAAAAATGACACCAACATTTGCAAAATTGAATCTACTTTCAATTCCTATAATTTTTTTTCATTTTCATTATTTTTATCTAATTTTGTTTAATTTTTTAAAAAACTCACTGCATAATATTTTGAGCTGACATTATGATTCAGTGAAATGAAATATCCGTATATCTAAAAATACACAGTGAAAAATTTAGAAAAAAATATATTCATAATCCTTAAACTGTTCTTTTCAAAATGGTATTTTTAGATTTTTCTTTTAAGTAAAAATTAAGATAGATACAAGGTGTGGGAAAACATGTTTTTAAAATATGGAACGTTTTGAGCTTGGTCAACTTCAAAAAATTCTAGAAATTATAATATTCATCTGTTAGATTAAAATTATAGTCATAATAAAATAGAATCTCTGAAGATTGTTGCATTATATTTCGTTTGTTAAAAATAAAAGTTTAATAATAGATACATTGTTGGGGGGAAAATAACTCATTATCATTCCTTTCATGTTTAAGGAACATATTGTTAAACAATTGTCAAATTGACATATCAAATCTTAATCAAACAAATTTGAAAAATAATTATTGGAAAGCTAACAAAATTCTTCACAAGTTTTGTTTTTACTGTAAAGTGAAATTCTAAATAAAAAAAATACGTTTATTTGTTGGAAATTGAATAACTTGTGAAAATATAGTTTTTTTCCTCCTAAAACAATCAAAATAGACACCCATCTTCATGATTTCACCCACAACGGCAAGGAAACCCACAACAATTAACAACACACAAACAAACTCATAAAAATTACTAGTGAAGTGGTAACAATTTACCCAAACAATTACCCATAGCAAACATATTTCCATTAAGAATGTAATGTGTTGAAAAATAGAGTATTTTAAAAAGTTGTAGACTATTTGATGACACATTAAGTACAAAAATTTCAAAAAT
>SNQJ01S0115098.1:0-22834 GCA_010110895.2 Picea sitchensis
TTTAAACATAGGAAATATATAATTTTATAAAGTACATATATAAATCATGGACGAAGCTCTCATCCCATAGTTAGCCAGTTTTTGCATCATGGGTTCTCGGGGTAGTCGACTGAAAATTGACAATCAGAGAGTTCCACGATATAGAAATTGACAATCGGACTTGTGGACTATTTTAATTTGAAGGGCGTCATGTCCAAAAAATTTAGCATTCTCGAAAATAGTTTACTTTACATACGTTTTACATACCCTGGTGGACAAAAAACACACAAAAAAATTAGTAAGCATTTTTTGGATCGCGGGTTCTCGAGGTGGCGGGCTCTAAGTTCGGTTTTTGTTGTTTCATGTCCTACAAATAACACAGAGAGTTTCGCGATATACAAATTGACAATCGGACTTGCGAAGTATTTGAACTTGAAGGGCTGGTGCAAAAAAACTAGCATTCTCGAATTACTTTTCTTTACGTACGTTTTACATACGGTCCTCAACAAAACCAAAAAAATAGTAGTAGTGTTTGTTACATAGGGCTCCATCCCCGCTACCTTCAGCGCTTCCCAATACACATTAAATATGTTTTCAAAAGTCAGAACCGACCATATAGGTTTGAAAATATGGGCTTTAATAATTGGAAAGCTCGAGGGCATCTCCCATTAAAATGAATAGACATACGAATATTATGGGATCTGGTAATTTCTTTTTGCCTGCATTTTGAATTTGCGAAAATAATTTCTTTTTGTATTCTTTGCTTGTGCAGTTTTAGTTTTCTTAAAACCTTCAGCATTGTTCACGAACGTTTCACCAACAGAGGCCTTGACGTCATGTCCCTCTTTAATATTGTGCATTTCGAAATGATGGACTTTAATAATTGGAAAGCTTGAGGACATATCCCATTAAAATGAATAGATATGTGAATACTATCGGATCTAGTAATTTATTTTTGCCTGCATTTTGAATTTGCAAAAATACTTTTTATTTTATTTTTTTGCTTGTGCAGTTATAGTTTTCTTAAAAGATTCAACATAGTTGACGAACATGTCAGCCATAGAGGCCTTGACATCATGTCCCTCTTTAATATTGTGCATATCTTAGATGTCAGATTTGAGAATCTGCTCGAATATGGGAGTTTTAATACGTGTTGCTAGTCACTATTCAACATACGTATTAAAAAAGATTGGCATTAATAAGTGAAAATATCGAGAACATCTGTCATTAAAGTGAATCAACACAAAATATACGGAAGACCATCTGACGTTTGTTTTAAATACTTATTGCCATTTCTCTCTATCATCAAAGAGTTGCGCTTTAGGGTGCCTTCATTCTAATGTTCCTGGTCATGGACATGTAAGACAACTTAGAGATGCGATTGAGGGGCACATGAAAGAAGACAGACTGGTTTTATGTGACTTGAGCTTTGAGTAAAAAAAAACTCTATTATACAAGAGAAACTCAGAGAGGACGAAGAAAAAAGAACAAGTATGTTCTAGTTGGTGTTCTCGCTGTCTTCGATGCTTTGGTTGGTTGAAAAGGTTGCCTGGAGATTTGTTGGTTGAACTTCTTTGTTTTCTTGCTGGGAATTGTAATGGATTTTGAGGTCACATGCAAAATAGTTCTTCGTTTAAGTATATAGCTTCTTCCAACAACACAGATTTGGCAAGTGTATCGAATTGTAGATATTTCACTAGTATTTGTCTACCTTGGAGGCGTGTAACATAAACTGTATGGGTGGATAAAACGACATATTATCACTACAAAAGTTTCTATTTCATAGTTTGATGACCTGCATGTGGGTCTGGTAGCCGACTTGACAGAAAGCTATGTTCTTTATCAAAGTTTGTTCGGTTTCCTCTAGATGTAGTTGTAGACTCCACATATTTGGCGTGACCTCCGAACATTCCAGACCTTTCTGTCGGCCGCCATACCTCCACTGCTATGAGGAAATATATATTTTGATGCCATCTGCAACATTTTATACACTTTCCAACCCTGTGCTGGTGCATTCTGCAGCATTTGATGCACTTGCCACACCTCTGTTTCCCAAAGAAGTTATGTACCTCAACAGATTTGCATTTTGCATCTGGGTTGGACATTTCTTTCAATTTACTGTAATAAAGAAAAGAAGTTCCACATACAAATCCTCAGGCAGGATTCTCAACCAAACAGACGATCGAATATAGCGAGAATACTAGTCACTACCTACAGACAAGTTAATCAAAAAACTGGGATAGATGTACTTGGCAGCACCAATTAAGTACAAAACCCAAAATTGATATTGAACTTGTTTTTTACGAAGAAAGAGCTTGAACGCCAAGAAAACTATGAAGAAGCTTCATCAATGTACATATTTTTTATTGGTCGAGGGTAGGCGAAATTGCAATTGTTGTCGCAAATAGCCTCAACTGTATTTTGTAACCCATCTTATTTGAATATAGAATAATTTCGATTTATATTTTAATAGTATTTTCCAATTTCTGGTATTTGTTTTAATTGTATTTTGTACCTTCTTCCCCTGTGTCGTTAAACATGAAGGACAACCTTTCGTTTCTGTTGCCCACTACTTGAATCTAAATAAAACCTGTTGTGTTCTTTCTTTACATTTTATATTTAAGAATAATTAATGAGTTACAACAACACAACTGAACTGTTGACGCAATGTTCCTGTGAAGTATGTTGGATATATTGTAGCTTTTTCTATTTGATAATATCCGTGCATATATACTAATATCCATACTATTGGAATAAATACAAAAAACTTCCTCTTTGGCAAAGCTTAGGCAATTATGTTTGGGTTTGCGGTATTAAACAACTATGTCCATTGTTTCGTCATATACATCTTGCAGCCTAAGAACTTCCATGGTCTGCAATTTATGCTTTAATTACTTAAAGTCACACCAAATTTTGATTGCATTTAATTTAATTTAGATATTGATGTTTATGGAGAGCCGACGTTTGTTGATGTCATTGCAACGAATACAAGATGAATAGATGATAAGGATTTGATCTCGTTGAGACCACAATGCAAGTACATGTTTCTTATTGCGCTATGTTCATCTTGCAGTCAAAATTTTCGTGGTTTAAACGAAATTTGCAAGCTGAATAACATCTTGAAAATTGGGAAATCATTTGCATTTGAAACAKAAACGATCCATTAATATATATTAGTATGAATACTATTCATATAAACATGAAAACTTTCTCCATTGATAGATACTAGTATGAAAAATATTGAAATAGATATCAAAACTGTCTTGGCCAATACTTAGCYAGTTATCTAGGCATCACRCCCTGGGTTCGCGACACCCACCACCTATGTCACCTGTTTTGTCATATACATGTTGCAGCCAAAGAACTTCAGTGATCTACATTTAATGATTTTACTAGTGATTTGTAATTTATGCCTTAACATCTCCATCTATATCCTCGCACCACGGATCCGGCCGTCCACTGTTCTTTTCCATACTTAGCCAATTTTATGTCTACCACTGTAGGGCCGGCGCTTGCGAACCCAGCTGCTTATTGTTCCGCTATATACATCTTGCACTCAAAACATCTGTGATCTACAATTCCACCGCAGGTTCCTCGTATACATTAAGTTCATTCAAAGTATCTGTTCCTGCTTTCCATCCCCAACAACTTCCTGTCCTTCCTGATATACATCAACAATGCTCTTACTAGTGACAAGTGGACACAGTGATACGAAAGATACTTTCGTAATCTGCAATTTATGGCTTAACTAGTGACAACTCAGCAGGGATTCACAAGCATTTGCATTAATAATCAAACACTAGATGTTCTTCTACGAGATAATTAGTTCTTTTTCCCTTCTCTTATTCCCATGTATTATCTACACTTCCATTGTGAACTCCATCCTTTTCCCCTTATTTTCTTCCTGTGTGTTATGGGACTATAAAATATGGACATGATATTTTATAGAGCATGTACAAATTCCGCATTCCATACCTAGTGACATTTTGGATCGCGGGTTCTTAGGTAGGCAAGCTCAAAATTGGGTCTCCATTGTTCCATGGCCTACAGATAGCACCCAGAGTTCCACAATATACAAATTGACAAGCGAACCTACGGACTGAATGAATCAACATTGTACTTCTATTGTTTTGTGTCCTCCAAACAATGCTCCTAGTTCTGCGATATAGAAATTGACACACGGAATGCAGGACTGACGGGGTGGAAATTGCCATTGTTTACGGATGGTAGTCCTTATGAAGTATCTAACAGTATCTAAAAAAATATTTTGAATACTAAATTAGCTCTTAGTAGTGACAACTGGACATAGAGGTACGAAACAGTTGGAATTGCACTCTCCGCAATATAAAATTGACTACTGGATTCCGACATCGTCCGCTCTTCTGTGTTACAGATTATGCATTCAACTGTTACAAGCGATACAATTAGAAGGTCTGAGCCTCGCCTCCTCTGTAGACACCTTCTCAGCCTGTTTTGGATCCTCCTGTTGTCGGGTTGATATCTTATAGAGCATGTACGAATTCTGCATTCCATACCTGGTGACATTTTTTATCGCGGGTTCTCGGGCGGGCGAGCTCAAAATTGGGCCTCCATTGTTACGTGTGTTGCAAATAGCACCCAGAATTCTGCGATATACAAATTGACAAGCAAACCTGCGGACTGGCTGACTCAACATTGCACTTCTATCGTTTCGTGTCCTCTAAAAAATGCTTCGAGTTCCGTGATATACAAATTCAGACATGGAATGCAAGGTTGGTAGGGTTGAGATTGCCATTTTTTACCGATGCTAATCCCTATGAAGTATCTAACAGAATCTAAGAAATTATTTTCGATACTAAATTAGCTCTTACTAGTGAGAACTGGACACAGGCACGAAACAAGTGGCATTGCACCCTGCACAATATACAAATTGATTGTTGGGTTCAGACATCGTCGGCTCTTCCGTGTTACAAATTATGCATTCAAATGTTCAGAATGATACAAGTTGAATGTCGACGACTTGCGTCTTCTGCAGACACATTCTCAGCCTATTTTGGATCCTACTGTTGGCGGGTTCACTAAATGTGCAACTCTTGGATACTTTTTCGGGTTGGCATCAAGATTTTTTGTACCACGGTTCACAAATGTGTTGAAGTATCTGTTGCTGCCTCAGTTGGCATTTGGCCCTCCGCAATATACAAATCAACTACCGAGTTCACATCTTCTACTCAAAATTTCCATGATCTACAATTCCACCGCCGACTCCATTGCCCTTTTTCCCTTTTCTTCTCCCCTGTATTATGGCTCTTTGGTTATATACTTGGTTTCCTTTTTATAATCACGGGTTCCAGCATTGGCAGGCTGACTTATTTATCTCCATCTATATAATCACACCAGGAATCTGAACCGACCGCTATTTCTTTCCATACTTAGCCAATTTTATGGCCACAGTTGCTGGGTTGGAAATCTACAATTCTACCGTGGCCTCCTCGAACTCGCAAGCTTCACTGTGCCATGGTTCAAAAATGTGCTTGCTAATATACATTGGTCATGCTCTTACTAATGACTCTTACAAGTGACAGATGCACACAACAATAAGAAACGGGTTCACGGAATCTCCAATTCTTAGTCAGTGTTTCGGGTTCGCGCATTCGAACTCTGCTGCTTCTTGTTCTGTGATATACAAATTGCACTCAAAATTTCCGTGATTTACAATTCCACCGCGGAGTCGTTGGTCCTTTTTCCCTTTTCTTCTTCCCTTGTATTATCATTTTTTCGTTATATACTTAGTTGCCTATCTATAAACGTGGGTTCCAGCCTTGGTCGGTTGAGACATCTTTATCTCCATCTATATAATCACACGACGAATCCAACCGACTGCTATTGCTCTCCATACTTGGCCAATTTTATGGCCATGGTTGGTGGGTTCGCGGTTTCGAACTTTGCTTCTTGTTGCGTCATGTGCATCTTGCACTCAAAACTTCCGTGATCTACAATTCTAGCGCGAGCTCGTCGAACTCGCAACCTTCACTCTACCACTGCTTACAAATGTTTCAAAGTATCTCTCGCTGCCTTCCATCCCCACTAACTTCCTGTCCTTCCAGCTGTCTTACCATACCCTCTTCGCTATTACGCATATTGCACTCAAAAATTTCCGAGACATACAATTTGATGCTCTCCCCCTCACCTTCAATAGTTGTACCTTGCAACCCTATTTTGTAGCGGTTTTTTCCCCTTCCCCCGACCTCCATCCTTTCTTACTATGCAATTAGAAACCTTTCATGGTAACAACCGACCATGCAGGAACCGTCAACATTATCATTAATGGGCGAAAATATTGAGGAGATATCCCATTATTACGCATTAAACCAAGATGTGTGGAGAGTTATTTTGTCCCTTCCGATTGTTCATCTCGAACACGCGTCGTCGTGTTGGCTTGCTCAAGAAATCTACAATGCTTAATCGCTCATTGCAATATTCACCATGTTCGCATTTCTATGTATGCAATTACTATTGTTTAATGTTAACAATGCATCATGCAACAACCGTCCAAATTGTCATTAATCAATGAAAGTCTCGAGGACATCTCCCATTCACAGGATTTCGACCAAAATTTGCCCAGGCTTATATTATCCCTTCCAACTTTTCATTTCATTCATCGTCTGGAACAAATAAACGTTATTGTAGACTTATGGCAGTAGGGTGAGAGCAGTTTTGTGGAGATACAGTAAATATGTTCGCACAAGAGGACCAGACCTTCCACTGGTCCAGGGCATACTTTTACTATTCATCCCGTTCCACCCATAACGAAGTGATTTGGACCTCTGGAATCGCTCGTGTAGGCTGCATCCCTGAGGTTTTTGACTGTAAGGAGCTGGTATCTTGGTGCACCGAAAAATATATTCCAGGCAAAATAATTATTCCACTGCGTGACCACTCTCATGTTTCTTTGTCACTTCAGGTCTTCCGCGAGATGTTAAAATTGCCGAAACCAACATTGATGTTCAGAGGACAAGACTGGAAGAAGTTTCTAGAAAAATATCATAACGGGTTGGACATCTTAGCTGACTTCCTCGAAGACCCCACAACAGTTCCTGAAGATATCACAAGGCTGCAGGTAAGTTCCTTTAGAAATCCATTTCGGGAAATTGCTTGGTTGTTTACAAGAATAACGAGACAGGCATCCATAACAAGGATTTCCCATATAATTATTTATATTTTGTATTTCACAGTCAAGGAACAATACATTTTCGATTGGGGGAACCTAATTTCCATTGAACTCTGTTCCCATTTGTCACAATTCAAAGAATCRAATAAATTTTATATGTCATCGTACTTGATTTTCGCAATTGTGTATTGTTGTCCCTTTCCAAAACTTTATCTTTCAAATAAACTAAATTGTGGATTCGACCTAGTAACATTGTGGCACGAGGGCTTGTGGAGGCACAATGCCTTCCATTGTTTTTATGAAGTTTTTAATGGCTTTGTCTCAGTTTTCAAAGATTTACTGTTAGGCAAGGATGCTCCGCAGATGTCTAGCCAGACAACCAAGTTTTTGAACATAAAGGGCACACTTGAACAAGAGGAAAATCACAGTGTGCTCATGGTATTCGTCTCTAAGGAAAATCTTTCCTTCCTTCCTTGCCACATCACAGATAAGATGTTTGTTGCAGAAATAGCAAGGAAATACAACCATTGGTTGCATTTTTTCCATGACAAGAAAAAAAAAACAGTTCATTCCTCTGCCCTGGAAAGTCGGAGACTTCGTGTGCAGAAACATCAACAAGATTGACGAATTTGCCACCCATTTCAAGAAATTGAACCTAACGTACGGTGAAAGGCTAAAAGGGTTCGACCCTAATGACATTTTTCGAGAACATTTACTGGGTGTTGGCTTTAACACCTCTTTTATCCATAGACACCTGGCCCAAGACAGGGACAGTGTTGACAACAATTCTACTTTTTCTAATTGCGATGAAAAACATTGCAAAGAACGAYTGAATTGTGCAGACAAAATGGAAAAATATCTGGTGAGAAGAGTACCGAGTCCCCTGCCAACACTCCCAAAAGCACGACATCACGGAGCGTCGCTACGACGGTCCACCCCAGTAAAAAAGCAACCCAGAAATCTTCGAATGGAGGAGGAGATAAGAACCCTACTCACATAAATATTGATAGTTCTCACAAAATTCCACTGACGAAGAAGAGAAAAAAAATGCAGGGTAGGTGGAGGAACCCGAAATTGAAAGTGGAAAACTGCAACTTGAAATTGAAGAACAACACACGCAGAAAATTGGGTCGTCCGCGGTAGAAATATCTGACACTGAATGTTTTTACATAGATGAATCATTCGTAATCAAGAGCACTATTTTTGAAAGCCAATCTAAAATCATGGTCATCTAAAAGAGATATGTAACAAACAAGAAAGACAAATCTCGCACAGAGATTGACTTTAGCAAAATGTCGCCCTCCCAAATCTGCTCATTTCACCAGGTAACCATTGACATTCTTCGTGATTCCATTGGAGGAATGGAAACAGATCATGCCAATCTGAAACATTGCCTCAACGAATTTGAGCAGGCTTTCATTGCAACCCCAGAATTTGCCAGTCCTTTGGAAAAAATCATGCCTGCTACCACTGCAGCGAAGATGAAAGTATCCTCTACCCTCCTTGCATGCTCTAGAGCCCTTGTAGAGAATAACATCAACAAAAGAATGCAACTAGTTACTGAAGCCTGGGAAACATCACAAAATTAAGTTTCCTTTGAAAAGAAGGCCAATGATTTGTTGGAACATTTGGAGGTGAATTTAAAAAATGAACAGTTTTTCTGTGAGCAGGTACTGGCGCCTTTTGCCAACTATGCCATCAACACATTGGAATTGAAAAGAAGATAAGAGAAAATCCCCTCCCCAAAGCGCACCAAAAAAGTAAAAGCATGCTGGCAAAAGAAAGTTGACAACCTGAAACTCATTGTCAAATCATGTAAACAAGTCATATCAGAAAAGGAAGATTTATTCACAAGCCTGCTACATATGGACTTAGCCGGAACTACCAATTAGGTTCAAGATCCTAACTTAATTCTCAAATCCTCGTTAGTCACCAAAGAAGCCTTCCAGGAACAAGTTGATATTTTAAAGGGGTTGTCTTTCGAAATTTTTTATGGCATACTTGAACATCGTCTAGATGAGCATGAGTGTTGGGTACTGGACTATGCCTCACACAATGAAGAAATTGAGCAGAGTCTGCATAGTGTTTCAATGGATCTAAGGAAATTAGAAAACGACATTTATGACATAGAAATCTGGGATCAAATCAACACAACCCCCATGAAAAGATACATCAAAGAATGGTTCCAACAGAGAATGGACGGCCTCGTCCAGGAAGGGCAACAACCAGTCAACATGACTCCACTTCCCATCAACGAAAGCAACAAAAACCCACCAGCTTCATAGTAACTCTATACTGCCATCTTGTTTTGTTTATCAATCCAGTTTAAGTCTATGCTCTCATCTTATTTTCTTTATCAATCCACTTATGTCCTCTTTAAATAAAAAACTATAACCAAAGACTCATGCCTTCCAATTTCTTCTTTTCAGGTCTTCCTCTCTACCGTCACACACTTCTTCTTTCGACGTTCCTAATTCTTGTACTTATTTCTTTTTATGGTCCGCGGGAGCCCCAATCCTAGTCTATATGACAAACACATTTACATTTCTAGAAACATGTAACATACATTATTAATTTTTGATAAATTCCAAAGAAAATTGATTCGTCAATGCCCTTATTGTATACTAAATTTTGGGTTTTCAGGAACCTTTCTTGTTTGTTCCAATGAAAACTAATTCGGATATGCTACATTTCTTGTATTCTATTCTATGCTAATTTTTTGGTCTTCAACGACGTTGATGTAATTTCCAGAGATATGTAACAAACATTATTTATTTTATAATAAGTTTGTATAGTTGACAAACCCGCTTATCAATTTGTATATCGTGGAACTCTCGATGCTATTTGTAGGTCACGAAACAACAGAGACCCATTTTTGAAACCGCCAGCTCGAGAACCCGCGATCCAAAAAATGCCTAAGTATGGAATGAACACTCCATACATGCTCTACAAAACATGTGCAAATAAAACTAATTCAACAATGCTATATCTTTTTTGTCCAAGAAAAGCCTTAGTTTTAAAGAAAACTAATTCGGTGTAACAACCGTTATTACTATTCTATTATATAACATACATTATTAATTTCTGGTAAATTTTTATACTCCGCAACTCCACCTGTCATTTTGTATATCGCGGAACTGTCGGTGCTATTTGTAGGGTGCCCAATTTTGACCCCGCCAGCCCGAGAACCCGCAATCCAAAAACTGGCCAAGTATGCAATGAGGGCTTCGTGCATGCTCTATAAAATCTCATCCCCATACTTTATAAAAGTACAAATTTCGTATCTATAAAACTAAATATCTACTTTATACAAATACATATTTCGTATATATAATTTATTTACTTTTGATGAATTTCTATAGTCCGCAACTCCACTCCTCAATTTCTGTATCATTGAGAACATCGGAGGCCCAATTTATGTATTGCAGAACTGTCCATGCTATCTGTAGGTCAGAGAACATCAGACACCCAATTTTCAGCCCGCCAACCAGACAACCCGCGATCCATTATAAAAGTACATATTTCGTATGTATAAAACTAGATATCTACTTTATAAATTACATTTTTTTAATTTCTATACTCTGCAACTCCACCTATCATTTTGTATATCGTGGAACTGTCGGTGCTATTTGTAAGGCACGGAACATCGAAGGCCCAATTTTGACCCTGCTAGCATGAGAACCCGCGATCCAAAAACTGGGCAAGTATGCAATGAGGGCTCCGTGCATGCTCTATAAAATCTCATCCCCATACTTTATAAAAATACAAATTTCATATCTATAAAATTAAATATTTACTTTATACAACTACATATTTCGTATGTATAATTTATTTATTTATGATGAATTTCTATAGTCCGCAACGCCACTCCTAGATTTATGTATCGCATAGAACATCGGAGGCCCAATTCCTATATCACAGAACTGTCGGTGCTATTTGTAGGGAACAGAACATCAGATGCCCAATTTTCATCCCGCCAGCCGGACAACCCGCGATCCATTATAAAAGTACATATTTCGTATGTATAAAACTAGATATCTACTTTATAAATTACATTTTTTAAATTTCTATACTCCGCAACTCCACCTGTCATTTTGTATATCGTGGAACTGTAGGTGCTATTTGTATGGCGTGGAACATCGGAGGCCCAATTTTGACCCCGCCAGCCTAAGAACCCGCGATCCAAAAACTACTTTGACCTCACAAATTCTAAGAACTCATGATCCAAAACTGCCTAATTATGGAATGATGGCTCCGTGCATGCTCTATAATTTCATCCCCATACTTTATAAAAAAATACAAATTGTGACTATAAAACTAAATATCTACTTCTTTTATACAACTACATTTTCATGTATAATTTATCATTTATGATGAATTTCTATAGTCCGCAACTCCACTCCTGGATTTCTATATCGCATAGAACATTGGAGGCCCAATTCTTGTATCGCAGAACTTTGGCCAGAACTGTCAGTGCTATTTGTAGGGCACAAAACATCAGATGCCCAATTTTCAGCCCTCCAGCCAGACAACTCACGATCCATTATAAAAGTACATATTTCGTATGTATAAAACTAGATATCTACTTTATAAATTACATTTTCAGTATATATAGTTTATAAATTACTACTTCGGTAATGCTATATTTTTTGTGTCCAACAACCTTTCAAATGTTGATATTTTTTGATATTTTTCAGGAAGAACTAATTTGGGAATACTATGTTCTGCATGAAAACCACATGTATTTCAACTTTCTAGCCACGTGTCTGTACTAGGCCGCATTTATTCCCATCCCAACCTGGCAGGGACTACGCTGCCATGCAAAACTTGTTGTAAAATAGCCTAGGATAAATGACAAACATGAGGGTTCCCATTTCCCTCCTATAACATATAAATTACATTTGGGAACCAATCATAGCCCTTCATATCCTTGTGCTTCCTAATAAAATATCCTTTATATCTCCTTAACAAATAAACATATTTATCTCACACCTTATGCAACCTTAATGCAAGAAAATAAATGATGTGTTTAAAATAAATAAACATAAGTAATCATAAATTGGGCTATCCAAAATCAAGTGTAATAGATTAGTGATTTTTGATGGTCCTGTGAGTCAGTCGGTGAAGTTTTTTCTTTTTCGATGGGAGGTGGTCAACAAATCAATCTTGTGGAGTCGAGCACTTTGTTTTTATCTTATTAGTCCCTGACGTAGGCATAGAGGGACTATAGCAATTGATAATTCGTTGACCTAGTATTAGTTTGTCCTTTGACCACAAATATTTGCATAATATCTAATGTTGGAACTAGGGAGAAAAACACATTGATTTTTATATAATAAAAGGTACCATATATGTCACGATCTGATTGAATAACAAATTGAAGGTCTTATTGTCAACTTCGCTATTCTCAATGTTTTATATGTTAGCATATCCAAACTTTTTGATCGTATACAGTCTTTTTGAATCATATATATTTTTTATGCATTGCTTGAAGGTGAATTAATGCTAGCATTAGTTCGAATGTTTGTCTTAGCATTTTCTGCTAGCTAAATTTATCCCAATGTATGATATGCTAGCGTATCCAAGGTTTGTTTATTTATTATTATTATTAAGTATTTAACGTACACAAAGCCTGCCACACACATTCTTTCTTAAATGTTTACATAGCGTGAGGCTCTTGGACGGTTCTGACAACTTTAAATGTTTACAGCCTTAAATGTTTACCTAATAGGCCTTAGAGCCTTAAATGTTTACTTAACATGTATATCACGGAACATGCTACATGAAAAATAAAAATAAATTTGGAATTCTGGAATTTTGATTTTGTTTATGATAATAAAGGTGAAATTTATTTTTATTTTTCATTTTTCATGTCCTTGTTCCGCGATATACATTTTGCATCCAACATTTTCATCATATACATTTTGCACCCAACAATTACGGAGTTGCGGGTTGGAGGAGTCGCGGGTTCACATTTTTCATTTTTCATGTCTAGTGTGTTCCGTGATATACATTTTGCACCCAACACTTCCTTCATATACATTTTGCACCCAACAATTCCTTCATATACATGAGACTAAGTAATTTATAGAATATTATAAAATTGTACCAAGATTTATAGTAATTTATATAATGCTATAACACTTTTTACTTAATGAATAGTATAAACAATTATTTAAATTTTATTCAATATTATTTTTAACGTTTTTAAATGTAAATTTGGAATTTTGGAATTTTGATTTTGTTTATGATAATAACACTTCTTCCATATACATTTTGCACCCAACAATTAGGGAGTCGCGGGTTAACGAAGTAGTGAGTTCACATTTTTCATTTTTCATGTCCAGCTTGTTCCGTGATATACATTTTGCACCCAACAATTAGGGAGTCGCGGGTTGACGAAGTAGCGAGTTCACATTTTTCATTTTTCATGTCCAGCTTGTTCCGTGATATACATTTTGCACCCAACAATTCCGTCATATACATTTTGCACCCAACAATTTCGACATATACATGAGACTGAGTAATTTATAGAATATTATAACATTGTATCAAGATTTATAGTAATTTATATAATGCTATACCACTTTTACTTAATGAATAGAAAAACAAATATTTAAATTTCATTCAATATTATTTTTAACGTTTTTAAATGTAAATTTAGAATTTTGGAATTTTGATTTTGTTTATGATAATAAAGATGAAATTTATTTTTAATTTTCATTTTTCATGTCCAGTTTTTTCGGTGATATACATTTTGCACTCTACACTTCCCTCATATACATTTTGCACCCAACAATTACGGAGTCGCGGGTTCACATTTTTCATTTTTCATGTCCAAAGTGTTCCGTGATATACATTTTGCACCCAACACTTCCGTGATATACATTGTGCACCCAACAATTCTCATATACATGAGACTGAGTAATTTATAGAATATTATAACATTGTACCAAGATTTATAGTAATTTATATAATGCTATAACACTTTTTACTTAATGAATAGTATAAACAATTATTTAAATTTTATTCAATATTATTTTTAATGTTTTTAGATATAAATTTGGAATTTTGATTTTATTTATGATAATAAAGGTGGAATTTATTTTTATTTTTTATTTTTCATGTCCATATTGTTATGTGATATACTTTTTGCACCCAACACTTCCGCCATATACATTTTGCAGCCAACAATTATAGAGTTACGGGTTCACATGTTTCATTTTTTTTTCATTTTTCATGTCCAGTATGTTCCATGATATACATTTTGCACCCAACAATTCCATCATATACATGAGACTGAGTAATTTATAGAATATTATAACATTGTAATTTATATAATATTATAACATTGTAATTTATATAATATTATAACATTGTATCAAGATTTATAGTAATTTTGATTTTGTTTATGATAATAAAGTTGAAATTTATTTTTAATTTTCATTTTTCATGTTAAGCTTGTTCAGTGATATACATTTTGCACCCAACACTTCCGTCATATACATTTTTCACCCAACAATTACGGAGTCGGGGGTTCACATTTTTCATGTTCAGTTTGTTCCGTGATATACATTTTGCACCCAACACTTCCGTTATATACATTTTGCACCCAACAATTCCATCATATACATGAGACTGAGTAATTTATATAATATTATAACATTGTACCAAGATTTATAGTGATTTATATAATACTATAACACTTATTTACTTAATGAATAGTATAAACAATTATTTAAATTTCATTCAATATTATTTTTCATTATTTTTCAATAGTATATTATTTATTTTTATTTTTCATGTCGAGCTTGTTTCATGATATACTTTTTGCACCCAACACTTTTTCCATATACATTTTGCACCCAACAATTACAGAGTCGCGGGTTGGCGGAATCGCGGGTTCACATGTTTCATTTTTCATGTCCAACTTGTTCCATGATATACATTTTTCACCCAACACTTCCGTGATATACATTTTGCACCCAACAATTCAGTCATATACATGAGACTGAGTAATTTATATAATATTATAACATTGTAATTTATAGAATATTATAACATTGTACCAAGATTTATAGTAATTTATATAATGCTATAACACTTTTTACTTAATGAATAGTATAAACAAATATTTAAATTTTATTCAATATTATTTTTAACGTTTTTAAATGTAAATTTGGAATTTTGATTTTGTTTATGATAATAAAGGTGAAATTTATTTTTAATTTTCATTTTTCATGTCCAACTTATTCTGTGATATACATTTTGCACCCTACACTTCCGTCATATACATTTTTCACCCTACAATTACGGAGTTGCGGGTTGGTGAAGTGGTTCACATTTTTCATTTTTCATGTCCAGTATGTTCTGTGATATACATTTTGCACCCAACACTTCCCTCATATACATTGTGCACCCAACAATTCATTCATATACATGAGACTGAGTAATTTATAGAATATTATAACATTGTACCAAGATTTATAGTAGTTTATATAATCCTATAACATTTTTTACTTAATGAATACTATAAACAATTATTTAAATTTTATTCAATATTATTTTTAAAGTTTCTAGATATAAATTTGGAATTTTGATTTTGTTTATGATAATAAAGGTGAAATTTATTTTTATTTTTCATTTTTCATGTCAATCTTGTTCCGTGATATACTTTTTGCACCCAACACTTCCGTCATATGAGTCGCAGGTTCACATGTTTCATTTTTCATGTCCAGCTTGTTTCATGATATACATTTTGCACCCAACACTTCTGCCATATGAGTCGCGGGTTCACATGTTTCATTTTTCATGTCCAACTTGTTTTGTTATATACATTTTGCACCCAACACTTCCGCCATATACATTTTGCACCCAACAATTCCATCATATACATGAGAGTGAGTAATTTATAGAATATTATAACATTGTAATTTATAGAATATTATAACATTGTATTAAGATTTATAGTAATTTATATAATCCTATAACACTTTTTACTTAATGAATAATATAAACAAATATTTAATTTTTTTTCAATATTATTTTAAACGTTTTAAAATGTAAATTTGGAATTTTGAAAATTTGATTTTGTTTATGATAATAAAGTTGAAATTTATTTTTAATTTTCTTTTTTACATTTTGCACCCAATAATTACGAAGTCGCGGGTTGGCTCCAACTTGTTCAGTGATATACATTTTGCACCCAACAATTCTGTCCAATTCTCTCATATACATGAGATTGAGTAATTTATAGAATATTATAACATTGTACCAAGATTTATAGTAATTTATATAATGCTATAACACTTTTTACTTAATGAATAGTATAAACAATTATTTAAATATTTTGGAATTTTGATTAGTGAAATTTATTTTTATTTTTCATTTTTTATGTCCAGCTTGTTTCGTGATATACTTTTTGCACCCAACACTTCCGCCATATACATTTTGCACCCAACAATTACAGAGTAGCGGGTTGGGAGAGTCGGAGGGTTCAAATGTTTCATTTTTCATGTCCATCCTGTTTCATGATATACATTTTGCACCCAACACTTCTGTCATATAAATTTTGCATGAGACTAAATAATTTATAGAATATTATAACATTGTACCAAGATTTATAGTAATTTATATAATGCTAGAACACTTTTTACTTAATGAATAGTATAAGCAAAACGTTTTTAAATGTAAATTTGGAATTTTGATTTTGTTTATGATAATAAAGGTGAAATTTATTATTATTTTTCATTTTTCATGTCCAACTTGTTTTGTGATATACATTTTGCACCCAAAACTTTCGTCATATACATTTTGCACCCAACAATTACGGAGTCGCGGGTTGGCGGAGCCGCGGGTTCACATTTTTCATTTTTCATTTTTCATGTCCAACGTGTTTCGTCATATACATTTTGCACCCAACACTTCTATCATATACATTTTGCACCCAACAATTCCATCGTATACATGAGACTGAGTAATTTATAGAATATTATAACATTGTACCAAGATTTATAGTAATTTATATAATGCTATATATTGTTATAATATTCTATAAATTACTCAGTCTCATGTATATCACATAATTGTTGGATGCAAAATGTATATCACAAAATAGGTTGGACATGAAAAATGAAAAATGTGAACCCGTGACTCCGTAATTGTTGGGTTACATGGGTTATGTATTAAATATTTCATCTACTATCAAACTTAGATACTAGGAACCTTCATTGATGTACCAGACATTAATAATTTTTGATAAATTTCAAATAAAACTAATTTGGAAATACTAAATTATGCATGGATACCACATGTACTGCAACTTGCAACCCACACATTTACTTCCATTCCAACCTGGCAGGGACTACGCTGCCATGCAACACTTGTTTTTATAGGGCTTTTTTGGGATCTCTTCAAATCTTTTGGTCATTTTTTCTTGGATATCTGGTGGTCGTCTATAGAGAAAGTATAGACTTTATGTAAAGCTTGTTTTAGTAGTCAGGATAGTCAAGTTCAAACTTGGTACTATTGAACTTTTGGATTATAAAAATTATATTACTTTAATATAATTGTGCTAATTTTCATTTGGAAAAAGATTAGTGTGGTGGAAGAGATGTAGAAGACCAAAACAAGAAGAGGAAGATGGATGGAGGAAGGTTGCACTAAGAGGAGTTGGGGGAATTTGACTTAGTGGAATGAAACTAGCAACAACAAGTGGCCGACATGAATATTTCTTCTGTGTGTGTGAAGTTTGAAGATAGCCCTATCTTGGTATCTACGTGGATGAATAAACTCCAACCAATATAGTTTAGCCACCTCTATGTGATTCTTCTCAGGTTTTATAAACCATTAAACATTCTTCTTCTCATAGCAGTGGATCGAGGTCTGTTATGTTCCTTCTCCGTTCTGGTGCATTATGGAAATGCTTCTTTTCTTGTTTTATTTCATTCCTCTTGTATTTTCCATTGTTCCGTTATCAGATCGCTCGTATCCTCATATCGACAATGATTCTGATGAAGAAGCTCTTCTTGGGTTTAAGTCTGCAATCACATATTATTCATCCCAATCATTATCCAATACTTGGAAACCAAATGTTTCGTTCTACGAGTGGAAAGGTGTCATATGTAGTCGACACAGGCAGAGAGTGGTTTCTCTCAATGTTTCCAGCATGGGATTACAAGGTACAATCTCTCCTCTTCTCGACAATCTCTCGTTTCTTAGAATACTCGACCTTTCCAACAATAGTTTTCATGGTCACATTCCCTGTCAATTGGGAAGTCTGTTTTGGTTAAAGAAGCTTCGCCTATGTTGGAATCAACTCGAAGGTTCTATTCCACCCACTTTTGGTGGTTGTCGTAGTTTAGAGTTCTTATCTATGGCCTTTAACAATCTCACAGGAAAAATTCCCTCAGAACTATGTGTTCTGCCCAAGTTGCAATTCATTGCCTTACAAGTTAATAGTTTGATGGGAACAATCCCGACCTACTTGGGAAACATATCCTCTTTAGAGGAAATATATTTGAATAGAAGCAATGTTCATGGGAGTGTTCCTTCTGAATTGGGCATGCTAAGTCATTTGACAACAATGTATCTATGGGATAACCATCTCACAGGACAAATTCCATCTTCCTTGTTTAACTGTACCAATATTCTAGAATTGGATGTAAATGAAAACTAGTTTACTGGTCGCATCCCAACGGAGTTGTGTAGCAAAAACAATCGGTTAACGGGATTGTATATGTCTCTTAATCAATTGACTGGCAACATTCATGCTTCCCTCTTCAATTGTACGAACCTTCAATAGTTCTCCTTAGCAGAAACCCAGATTAGGGGACCAGTGCCCATGGAGTTTGGTAAGTTGGCGCAGCTCCAAAAGCTTTATTTGGGCAGAAATCAACTAGTTAGCACTAGCATAAGGAGATTGCTCATTCTTACTGCTCTTATTAACTGTTCTTCCCTACAGTTATTAGACTTATCATCTAATCATCTCACTGGACGTTTACCTTTTTCTATAGGCCTCATGTCTAATAAAATGGATTATATGTCTTTGGGCAGTAATGAATTAGCAGGAGAAATACCTTCACAAATTGGAAACCTAACTAGTTTACCATACTTTGACTTAAGCGACATTGGTTTTACAGGTCCAATCCCTTCTTCACTTAGTATGTTACGAAATTTGGAGAGGCTAAATATGGGAGACAACAATTTACAAGGTAACATTCCTACATAAATTGGGCAACTCAAAAGCTTGGGGCTTCTGGATTTTTAGGGAAATATTCTCTCTGGAAGAATTCCAGACTCTGTTGTGGGCCTTCAACAGCTAGAATATCTATATCTTCAACATAACCAGTTATCAGGTAATATACCTACAAATCTAGTGAAATGCACAAACTTACTATTGCTAGACCTATCATACAATAGGCTCAGTGGGAACATACCTCTACAGGTTGCAAGTCTTGAAAATTTAGCTCTCTATTTCAACCTTTCAAACAATTTATTACATGGCCCCATGCCTTTGGGACTAAGAAATATGACTATGATTCAAGCTATAGATATTTCTGCAAATCAGTTAACTAGTTACATTCCAAGTGGGATCAGAAGTTGTAGAGAACTAGAATACTTGAATCTTTCCTGCAATGCACTTGAAGGTCGATTCTAGTTTCACTTGGTGAACTTCAAAGTCTTTGGGACATGGATTGCTCCTCCAACAATTTGTCAGGGGGAATACCCATTTCATTGGAAAATCTCAAAATGCTCCGCCACTTGAATTTTTCTTTCAACAAGTTCTCAGGAGAAGTCCCCAAAGGAGGATTTTTCAAAAAACTTGGTACAATAGTGTTTATGGGAAATCCTAGTCTCTGTGGACCTTGGGTAAATTTGCCAGCATGCTATGCTCACAAACATAAAAACGTTTGGCATATAAAAAGAGTTATCATACCTGTTGTTGTAGTTGCAATTATTATTTTATTTTGTTTGTTTATGGGAATTTTGTGGCTTCAAAATAGCAAGAGACATATTCTTAGAGAGGTTGGGGTATCCTTAACTATGGGGCACCGAAGAATTTCTTATGGAGAGATCATCACTGCAACAAATGAATCAAGTGATGCCAACTTGTTAGGAGTTCGTAGTTTTGGGAAAGTGTACAAAGGGGTTCTAAATGATGGCACAATTGTTGTTGTCAAGCTTCTCAATTTGGGAAATGAAGGGGCTCACAAGTGTTTTGACAGGGAGTGCAAAGTTCTGGGTAAAGTTAGGCACCATAATTTGATTAGAATCATAACCTCTTATTCAGATCTCCAAATGAAAGCTTTGATATTTCCATTCATGCCGAATGGAAGCCTAGATAAGTGGTTATATCCCAATGGCGAAGAAGAAAGTGGTTTGAGTTTGTTTCAAAGGTTGAATATAACAATAGACATCGCACAAGGCATGACATATCTCCATCACTATTGTTTCGTGCAAGTGATCCATTGTGATTTGAAACCCAACAATGTTCTTCTGGGCGAAGATATGACATCATATTTAATAGATTTTGGCATTGCTACCATGTGTTTTGAAAACTCTGAGGATTTGGCTCTCACTTCCACACATGCACTCAAAGGATCCGTGGGATACATTCCTCTAGGTATTATTTGAGTGAGATAACATAGTAGGAAATGTTATGAGTTTTCTATTTTTATTAAAAATTGTGAATCAGAAAGCTTATGATGAGGATGTGTCTATGCAGAATATGGATTGGGTGGATGTGTCACAACAAAAGGAGATGTTTATAGCTATGGAATATTGATGTCGGAGATGTTAACTAGAAAGAAACCCACTCACAATATGTTTGTGGAAGGACTGATCTTGCAGAAATGGGTGGGTAGCAATTTTCCAAACCAAGTTGAGGAAGTGGTAGATAAGAGTCTATTGAGGAGGACTAGTACAAACATTGAAGAAGTTAAGGAGCTCAACTGCCTCAATCAACTCATAAGTATGGGGTTTTTTTGCACAAAAGAATCTCCGGAAGGACGACCTACTATGATCGACATTGTGAGGACCCTGCAAAGCATCAGAAACATTTTTTGGGGAATTACTGGCAACCCAAAATTCCAATCAAATATAACACATTTGCTTGCCAACACAAATACTACTCACAACAATAATGGTGAAGGTGAAAGTTCTTCAACATTTTAATCTTAGATAAATTAAGTATGAAGTAATTTAACTCTGTTTTCATAGATTCTATTTAATTTAAATTTTATCTTTTTAAAAAATGTGTATATATAATTTTATTGTTCAATATAACAATAAAACTGTGCACTGTCGTTAGTTCACTTGGTCAAGTAAAATTGGAATTGAAAAAGAAAATCATTAGTTCACTTGGTCAAGTAGAATTGGAATTGGTAAAGAAAATCAATGATCTTCAATGATCTTTGGAAACTCATTTGTAAATGTATATTTTGATTTCTTTAAAATAGTAAATATAGTGTTTATTTTTTTTAGGAAAAAATTGTGTAATTTGATTTTAATAAATTTTAGTTTTAAAAATCTACCTGAAAATTGATATCTTAGTTTCAATAAGTTTTAGTTTTAAAAATATGATATTTTTTCTTAATAAATTTTAGTTTCAGAAATCTATATGAAATTGACATCTTAATTTCAATAAGTTTTAGTTTTAAGAATATAATATTGTTGTTGGGAAAAATACCCTACAGACTAGCAAACTAGGGTCAGACTTGCATGCAGATTTTGACCATAAAGAAATGACCTTTTAACCTACCACCCAAAACTTAAACCCCTCTTTCACAATACATGCATGGGAAATAACTACTAACCTTTTTACTGATGTTTGGTGTAGATCCTTCGCTGCGCTTTGTCTGCTTGCTTGTGCTGCTCCTTCCAAAGTTAACCTGCAATCAAGACAAAACACTACGCATGCATGCTACTTTTCTACTTGAGGGTTAGAAATTAAGCATAAATTACACAAATCATAGATAACTCATGCATTGGGACAGGAAAAGTATTCTTTTATTATTTTCAAAATGAATCAACTTACAATCAAAGTTGAGACCGACCACCGCTCCTTGATCCTGATCCTGGGCTCCTCCTCTTCTTTTGTCCTCCAACTGCTTTGCGTTAATTCTCCTTAGGCTTGAGGAAAGGCTAAAGGGTTGGGACAATGGATTCGGAAAATGGGCAGAGTTTCTTCGCTATAATTTTCCTCCTCCAAATGGTACCCCTACCCCTTCTTTTATAGGCTAGAAGGAGCTAGGGTTTTGGACGAACCCTCGGCCATGCATGGCCGGGAGTTTCAGTTAACTGACCCATAGATTTTTGTCCCGTCGACAACTTTCCTTTTTTTCGTGATTCTGAAGGTACACGCGGGATGTAGTGGGCCTGCTAGCGTGTACTTTGTAGGTACACGCGGGCTGTAGTGGGCCAGCTAGCGTGTACTTTTAAAAATGGAGTTTTTAGAAGAGTTGTTTAGTAGTTTTTGGCAAAGAAGGGATATGAGTTGGCCTGATGCCAGGTAGGCATGTGTGGTGCAATTTAGGGTTATAACAGATGCCCCCTAATGTGTGACGTCAGAAGAACATCTGATGGCCGAAATACATTACCAATCTTTTACCAATTTGTACTGATATGCTGAATGAGGGAGCCCAAGAATCAGGAATCAAGAGGTGTCGTCTGCAAAATAAAAAATGTCTTACCGAGGCGGGCATACCC
>SNQJ01S0115098.1:22844-37556 GCA_010110895.2 Picea sitchensis
CTACTTTTCTACTTGAGGGTTAGAAATTAAGCATAAATTACACAAATCATAGATAACTCATGCATTGGGATGGGAAAAGTATTCTTTTATTATTTTCAAAATGAATCAAATTACAATCAAAGTCGAGACCGGCCACCGCTCCTTGATCTTGATCCTGGGCTCCTCCTCTTCTTTTTTCCTCCAACTGCTTTGCGTTAATTCTCCTTAGGCTTGAGGAAAGGCTAAAGGGTTGGGACAATGGATTCGGCAAATGGGCAGAGTTTCTTCGCTATAATTTTCCTCCTCCAAATGGTACCCCTACCCCTTCTTTTATAGGCTAGAAGGAGCTAGGGTTTTGGATGAACCCTCGGCCATGCATGGCCGGGAGTTTCAATTAACTGACCCATAGCTTTTTGTCCCGTCGACAACTTTCCTTTTTTTCGTGATTCTGAAGGTACACGCGGGCTGTAGTGGGCCTACTAGCGTGTACTTCGTAGGTACACGCGGGCTGTAGTGGGCCAGCTAGCGTGTACTTTTAAAAATGGAGTTTTTAGAAGAGTTGTTCAATAGTTTTTGGCAAAGAAGGGATATGAGTTGGCCTGATGTCAGGTAGACATGTGTGGTGCAATTTAAGGTTATAACAAATATTTATCACAAGAAAAAAGAAGTGATTATAATTATACAGTTAATAAGAAAGTGGTTATATTTATTAATGTATTTTTATTTTCCAATTCATTGTAACAATATTTATAATTAACAATTTTATTTATTAAGAAAGTGGTTATATATTCATTAATGTATTTTTATTTTCCAATTCACTGCAACAATATTTATAATTAACAATTTTTTTTATTTTCCAAGTTCAATGGAAACATATTTATAATGAACATTTCTAACAAAATGATGGCGAGAATAAAAAGCTACTTCACTTCATAATGAGTTCTTTAATATCTTTCTCTTTCGAACATCAAATTTTAAAATCTAATATGTGAAATAAATTTATATTTTATTTAAATAAGAAATGTTGCAGAGAAAATGGATCAATATTTACTGATTTAGTCTTTGATATTCATTTCGAATAAATAAAACTTTATGTACCAAATAATTCTTCTTCCCGATTATTTGTTGTATTTGACACTTTAAATAACAGGGTTTGGATCTTCAGATCCACTTTTTCTTCTTCCATGCCAAAGATTTGTGATTATAGTAATGAGTTTGTTCATTAACTATGTATTAGTTTCTGGTTGATTTTATATTTGTGTGCTATATCCAATGTATAACATAGAAAATCAATATTTGTATTTTTTTATATTTCAAAAAAACATATTTTTTTGAAATTTAATTGGCTACTATCTTTGATATATTATTGCAAGCTTCAAGTCAATCGATGTATAAAATTATATAAAATTGTGGAGAGTACCCCAACTTAACAACATAACAATGAAAAAAATGAAGATGTACCAGTGAAAAACAAGAGTTACGGAGTGTACTCTTTGGGCTATGTGAAGTCTCGTTGGGCGATGTGAAGTAGTCTGCATTGAATTATGTGCTAGCCACTTGACAACGGACTAAATGAAAATGTGCGGCGTGAAAAACAAGCGGACCTGGTATTAAAAGTTAAACTTTATTTATATATATATAATAATTAAAAATATTTTAATCTATTAAGTTAACATTTTTAGCCCTATTGCTATTATAATATATATATTGATACAATATATAATTAATATGATTAGAAGTTAAATATATTAAAAATAATTTAATTGTAATTATTTATATATAATATATTTTTGTTAAATCTAATAATATATATTATTACAAGTTAGATTAATATATATTTATGTTAAATTTAATATAATATATTAGTGTAATAATAAACAAGTGATGTTAAATTTAATAATATATATTAGTCTAATAATAAACAAGTTATGATTTTAGAAGTTAATAGCATTGTGTTATCTTGAATGTAGATTTTCCAATCTATTTTTAATATACAATGAAATATTTATCTGTCTTTGTCTTTAATCTAGGAGTTCTAAATATTTGTTCATGTGTGGGTCTAAATATTTTTTTTGATGACCTAGAAGTTTATGTAGTAATTATAATTTATTGGATATATATATATATTTCTTTTACAATTGAACATTAACTAATTTACATCAATTATAGGCTCATCATATAAATACTAAGAGCTAGTGTTTTTTATCATGCTATTTCTGCATTCAAAAATGGATTTTAAACAATAGAAAATAGTGATTTCTTGTAGATTTACTTTTAGTGCAAAAAAATCCAAAAAGTAGAACAGTTAAGCCAAATTCCATATTAATAAATAAATAATATTTACTAGCAAGAGTAAATAAATAAATAATATTTACTAGGGAAACTATAGTAAGTGTATGATTCGGTGAAATTAATGGAATTCCAAATTCCATATTAATAAATAAATAATATTTACTAGCAAGAATAGAGTAAGTGTATGATCGGTGTTATATTAGACATGTTATAATTTTAAATAATAATAATTAAAAATTTCTAAACTAATCTCTAAATCTATCCTTCTAAACTTGCAAGAGGCAGGGACTAAGCTGCCATGCAGCTCTTGTTCATATATCCCTCCATTGTTTATTATGGTTTGTTTTAGGCATCAAGTAGCCAATACTTTGAAGTATACCTTGCCCAAATCCTAGAGATTTTAAATCATCCACTCGATAGGATTTAATTCAGAATGGAAAAGATGCCAAATTTCTGATGTAAAAAAATCAAAATGAGATTTCGTTCCATGCTTTATGTTGATATGCTTATCTATGAAGATATTACCAGTGTTGTAGGGTGTGTGATGCTATGATCTGTTATACATGGAAATTTTGGTGAAATAAGTTGATTTTTTTACATCCATATCGACACTTTGGCAAAGTATCATGTTACGATCAAATTACAACTGTTATAATTGTATTAGTAAAAGGCCTGGATTTCTTAAAAAAAAACCAGAATTATGAACTGTCCATAGGCCAAATGTGTATCAAAAAGACTTGATGTCTTTGCCCCTATGCCTATTTGTAGTTTTTGAGTTGAGCTAATGCAATTTATACAAAAGTGCCAAGGGAAGATGGCTACAAAGGAACATAAGAAATACAAAACTTTGTCAAACATGCAAACTAGTGCAAATGCAGATTTGTGTCCATCTGATTCTGTTGATGGACCTTATTCTCCTGAGTTGTTGTTGGGTCTGAATATTCTGCCTGTACCGCTGTTGGGACCAAAGGAGCATTTATATGTAGTTGTGGGTGGAAAGCTTCATTTGAGGCTCTGGATTCTATAGAAATGACTTGTTGGTTATGCTCTTTGATGCTTTGTTGTTGCTGAGATCGATGCATGGAGCGAATCAAGGATGAGTTCATGTTCACTGCGCACATGAATAGAGCCAATTCTTCATTGTGATGTAGCTCTTGATCCTGAAACTGTCAAGATTGCTATTCAACTTGAGTTTTGAGTGTTGCAATTTGCTCCTGTTGCGCTTGCATAAGTCCCTGATTTCTTGCAATGGTGCATTCCGAGCACTGGAAATCACCCCTGCTATGACGCCACATAATTGCGAGGGGTTGATAGCGTTCCATCGACAAAATGAGAGACACGAGCTTGTGTTGGGATCGAACAGTGCTACCACTTTTGTTCTTCAGATGCATCCCATGCCAGGGAAGAAAGAGAACTGACGGAAATAGAACAGAAAGGGTAAGAGCCAACGACATGACGTTAGTGGAATGAGTTCCACCCGAGTGGATGACAGAGGATGAGGCCAGGGTCGTATGTCCCATAAATCTCTAAGACGTGAGAGGAATGTTGCAGTGGGGAGTGCGGAGTACAGAGTACCATTTCCATCATGAGAGGGAGGCGAAAGTGACAGAAAGCAGTGTGAGGGGGAGCGCATATGAAGGAAGATGTCAATCACGAGCCCAATTGACACACATGAGAGGATTAGGCCATGTCGAAAGAGCGTGGATTAGAGTTTTTCCAAGGGAAGTAACAAAGAGTGTGTGTGGGTGTGTGAAAAATTGTCCAAGGGAGTAACTGAGGAGGTGCATTATGCTTAGGGAATAGGCTCATAGTTAAATGTGGAGCCTTGACTTATATGCTCGGTAGAAAATTGTTTTTCTCATTTTGCGAGAGAGTCGGCTATGGAATTCTGATATCTATACATGTGGTAATAACTAAATTTACCAAATTTGTGTTCCATGTTTCTGATTCGAAGAATATTTCTGGCAATATTAGGATGTGTGGCCTTGAGATTTTGGTGAAGTCCTCTTGTGATCAGATCAGAGTCCCCAATTACCGTGAGCCTTGAATATCTATTGGCTAGAATAAGGAAAAGTCTCATGAATTATGCAAGGACCTCTGCGTGATTATTAGTGGCTTTTCCTAATCCCCATGAGAAATCTAGAACCTTGTTTCCTTCAGAGTCAAAGACAACTCCCCCCACGCCTATCGCCCCTTCACAAGATTCATTGGTGTCAATAAAGAGTCTCAATCTGCATAATTAAGGGTTCATTTAATGACAAAGAAAATTAAATAAGTACAAAAATTTAAACTTTTCATCATAAATCTCTACCACGGTGACTAGCGCCTCTTTGTGGAATTGTAATCTCTATCATTGTGACTAGTCCTTATGTGGCACTATGAATAAAGGTTATGAATCCCCTTAACATTAAATGTTTGGCTATAATATGTTGAAACATAAACAAATCCTTGGGATAAATGACATCCACCTTGATATGAACTAATGTTAAGTAGATATAACATTAATCCTTTAATTAAATGTTTAGTTGTACATCCTTTAATTAAACATAAGGAAATCCTTTGGATAAATGACATCCACCTCGATATGAGGCCAAACAAGATGCAGACCCAAATAAGACGCGACCAAGTTTATGATTAGTTCAAGTTAATACTTAGGATTAAAAAGTATAAAAATGCATCGATATGAGTATAGACTAATGCTAGTGGGAAAAACTGATTATAATAGTCCATTCTGCCTTAAGGCGAGGACTAATAAAGGAGGTGGGTCCCATTGTAGTTTTAAAATAGACCAATAGTGGCAAATTACTCTCGTTTTAAAAAAGCGTTGGCCTTAGTGACATCGGATCTATTTGAAACAAGGCCTAATGAAGCATCTAGTGTACCCAATGTTTGTTTCCTCTCCGAAGCTTGAAACCTTTGAAAATGAAGTGGGTAGAATTATAGAGTGAATCCTTCGAATATATTTTCGAAAACACACGATAACATTACTCATTGGGGCCTTTGCTCATTCTATCAACCTTCAAACATATTTGATGTTTAAACAATGGATGAAGGGTCACTAACATTCATTTTGAGAATATTTTAATATTCCCTCACCAACATATATCACATGATTGAATTCAGTGGAATATGTGGGTTTTGGTTAATAATTATGGGAAGAGCATTTAAATGAATTGCAATTTCATTTTACCTATGTGTGAAATGTGAGTTTTGCTAGTGTTCAAATCAAGGGGTTTCCTTTCATATATGTTAGTTTGTATCTATGCACACAAAACCATTTATAGGTAGAGTTTGAGTTTAAGTAGGATGTAATTCATTATTTATAACAATCGTGTTGATCCATTTCAAATTTGAATCCACAAACTTCATCAGTCTAGTTAAACAATCTTGTCGAGTGCTTATGGTATTTTTATGTTATTTTGTGGGAAATGTTTTGAATTTAAGTGATGTTTTCCGAAGGCTAAGTCCTCTTTTGAGTTGTCTCCTTTGCGGAAATTCACAAATTGAAAATCATTAGAACTGGGAACATTTAAATGGCTTCTAGAGGACTATTTAGCTAACCGAGGATTTGATTTTTGATGTTCCTCATAAAAATTTGCATTGATTTGAATTTTGATTCACACTTGAATTTAGGGTTCAAATTATCATTTTATTTTGTTAACTAGCAATACTAGTTGATTGGGATGTTTTAAATGGGTGGTTCGTAGGTTTATTCAAATGGTCCCGAGGATTGTAAATATAGAATTGAAAAATGCAAGAGAAGATAATAAACCAAAAGAAAGCATGATTTCCATATACTCATATACTTCAAATGACACTAGTCTCCCCCATGCCCTTAAGTATGGGGAATTATTTCAAATGTATAAAGAAGAGATTGGGAGACCCACCTTTGGAAATATGTCTTATAAGGATGTCCAAGATGCCATTACGAATAAAAATGTATGAAGATATCAAATTCACAATGTAGCCACTAGATCAATTATCCTACCATGCTATGATGAAATTAGATGGATAGTGGACCATATCAATGTGGACATGCTATAGGTAATTAATGATGCAAGACAATATATAGGGTTCTATGAGATATGAAACCTATATGTCTACTACAAATTTCATAGATTTGAGTAGTACATGACCACCATTCAGGTGCAACAAGTTAGGGAATAACATAATTACCACAACATAATGAAAGGATGGTCGGTAGACAACAAACAATTCGGATCTAGAGAAACCAATATTTATCCGACCATTGACATTAGGGAGCCATACAAAAATGTGGTTTCTCTAGTCAATAGGATATAGAGGGGGAAGTATGTCACTTATTTTCGAGAAGTTTGGGTCCTTTTACTACATTCAATTCTTGAAGAAGGGACACATTCTATATGGGTCGCTATCTTGTCCCTCACTTTGGGTGATGCAGTAGCCAAATCCAAATTTGCTCTGGAGGGAACACATCTTGAATTCTATGCGTCCTCATACTCGTTGGAAATTATGTGTGTTGCTAATCCATTCCCTAGGATGGAATTATCTTGGAACACATCGTGACCTCCCATTCACATATCTAGCCAAGACTTATGGGAGTTCATGTACTCATACAACTATGGGTAGATATGTGGCTAATTCTTTACTCCCTTCAATGAGTTGATAGTTGAAAAAATATGCCGCAAGTTATTTGAAGATGCAATCAAAGTTATGGAAGAACTGGGGACTAGTTTTTGAATGAGGCATTCACATACATCAAAATTTATGAATGACAAAGACACCCCACACTTTGTTGAAGCATGTACTAGATAGATTGGTGATGAGAGAGATTTCCTAACAAACTGCTCTTTTTCAGTTTTAATGAAGCCTTTCCTACCACATAAAAGAAAATTTGACCTACATATCCAATCATCATAGGGTTTTTTGGGGTGCCAAACTCTATGTTTTCACAAAAAGAAGCATAAAAATGGAAGGGTACATATTCAAACCTAAACATTTCAAAATGCATGATCTAGTGAAGGTTGTTGCTAATCACTGATCATATTTGGGTAGCTAATGGCCTTGTGCCATTGAGAAATATTCTGAAGAGGATAATAAGATGTGGGAACCTTTATAGATAAAAGAGATAATATAATCCTTAAGCTTGAGAATAAACCCTTAACTTGATAAATCAATCCCGAACTTGAGAAATACCAAAATGTGTTCACACCATAAACAACACAAGAGTATACAAAACTCCTTAAGGTAGGGTAACACCATCAAATACTCCTTAAGGATGGAATCACTCCACAAGCCATGCCCACTACAATACAATAAAAAACACCCAACATATTTCAATGCAATGATACTCACATGCATATATATACTTTCTCATGAGTTTTCATAGGGTTTTATACCAACTGTCCTTCATTATTATCTTATTTATTGTAACTACCTAGTGTACCTATTCCATGATTATGACAACATTACCTTCATTATACACTTGGGTACCTCCTTATGTACCCCATATTTTCCTCCCTAAGTACATTATATTCCATACCCCTTTGCATCTTTCATCCTCTAAACATAGGAGGAACCCGTATAATATATTATACTAACCTATGTAGTCAAATGGTACCAAGCATGAACATCCTACAATCCTAGTGAAATGTGAACATGGGGTCCAACTATGGCCTTGCCTCCTTGATATTGATTCTAGTTGCTCCTTTGGTTCCATGTTGTCATTGCACTACTTTGACACATCTATGCATTGCTTTTAGTCCATCGTGCACCTTTTTGGTTCCATGTTGGTCCAACGTAAGTTTGTTAGTACTCATGACCTTGCCTTAATGAATGTTGTTTCTTTGAGTGGTGTGGGTGGTGATATACAACAACATTAGCTATTGGTTCTTTTATATTTGACTCTCCAACATGTGGTTCCTTTGAGTCATGTAGCTCCTTATATTATTCATCCTTTTTATGCCATTCTGAGGGATTTTCTTCATGTGATTATGCAGGTTCTTCTTTTGATTAAACCTTAGACTCTTCATTTGATGTGTTAATAGGTATTGCAATTATTTTTCTAGCAAGGAATTCTTCATGTGATCCCTTGGCCCCTTCTTATTTGGTAAGAGAGATATTCTATTATGTGATTTTGTTTTTCTTTTAACAAAGATTCATAAAATTATTTTGCACACTAATATTAATTGTGCCAATTGAGTCCATACAATGATATCCAAAAATAATATCCATGCCATCCATATCTATAACATGAAAATTAGAATGTAAAACATATTTATACATAGTAACCTTCAAAAATTTAAAATTTGAACATTCCCACCCTCAACTTGTGCACTTTGAATATGCTTTGTGTGGACTTGCAATCTTTTAGTCAAGTTAACATTGATGAAATTGTGCTTTCCTAGGGAAAGGAATGTTGATTTCAATATCAAACTAGTTTATGCATGGTATTCGTGATCCATATGGATATTGGTGGTCACCCACCTATTCCAACTGGCTCCTCGTGTCTGTTTTTTGTTCAGCACGTTCTTTTGTACTGATTTGTAATTGTGGGTTCTACACTTATAGGGTTTTCTGAATCCCCACACATCCTCCAGGTGGATACGGGTGGCCTCTTGCTTAATCCAACTAGCTAATTTTGTATGATTTCATGTCAGCACATCTTGTTGTACTTTCGGGGCTGTTTTGGGGCTCTAAACATTGTTTTTTTGTCTCACCATAGTCAAAATGTAGACGAAGTCAGAGTTTGGCAAAATAATGTGTAGCTCTCTAAAATACCTTTCCAACAGGCTATCATGCGCCTAAAACAGAGGTCCTATGCAAAAGTTATAGCCCTAGGAAGTTGAGGTATCAAATTACACCAACTTACCCATAGGGCCCACATGACTTTTGGTGTTTCACCTTCTAGGGTTAGGTTTTTGGATGTCTAGGGTTTTTGAATTCAGGAGTAATATCAAAAAGGGCTCTGGAGCCTCATTGCAATCCATTCTACTCATACAGATGCGTGTAGCAACCACATCTCTTCTCATAGATAACTACCACCATTCGAGCAAGTTTCAGTTCTGCAGTTTTACAGTTTTATCCTATTTCATTATTTAATAGAAGATATTGTTCATTGGATATTTGTGTTATTCTTCATATCTTTGTGTTTATTGTATTCAGTCTGTTAATCAGTTCGTTTCACTCCTAAATCCAGATCAATGATATCAGAGCGGTCTTCTCTTCATTTATTTTTCTTCGTGCATGTCTCTGACAAGGTCTGGGTACAAGAAGTTGGGACTCGAACCAATGGAGCCATTACAAGATCGATCGCGTTGAGACCGACAACAACCCATGTGAGATGATAAGAAAGATGATGGAGCAGGAGATCATATTAAAATGTTGTTTGAGGAATCCCTCGCGTGACAAAGGAACGAAATGATGGACAACTTCGTGCAGATCCTTCGAYGATTGCCCATGGGAGAAGCATCTTCATCAAGTGTCCATGCAACCCCCTTCAAGGTACAATAAAATTTTGATATTM
Organism: Picea sitchensis; assembly: GCA_010110895.2. Taxonomy (NCBI): domain Eukaryota; kingdom Viridiplantae; phylum Streptophyta; class Pinopsida; order Pinales; family Pinaceae; genus Picea; species Picea sitchensis. The sequence goes on from SNQJ01S0115098.1 coordinate 32,620, forward strand.
CATTATTTGAAGGACTGGTAGATGCAGATGCTATAGATAAATGGTTAAATCTGCTCGAAGGATATTTTTTGGTCCACAAATTTTCCGATAGGGAAAAGATCACTTTTGAACTGCTCAAGTTCGTTCCCCATGTTAAAGACTGGTAGGATACTTACTCTAATCAAAGTTCTGTGGAGGAATCTGCAATATTCGTGGTGGCCCCTACATGGGATTACTTCTGGGATGTCATTAAAGAACAATACTACCTTTTTGGAAGCTACAAGGACCAGTACACTAGATGGACCAGCCTACGTCAAGAAAGGGACCAAACAGTACCAGACTTGACTAATATTTTCCATACCCTACGCACCAAACTGGGTATCAAAGACTCTGAGCATCATCTGGTGCTCAGATACCGCGATTGTTTTCATAGATGCATTCAAATAGAAATGGAGTTCATGTACATTGCCTCATTGGGCACAACTTATAGATACATTGTCAAGATCGAGCATAAATTTAAGCAGAAACAAAGAGAGTTTGGATCTGCAAACCCCTCACATCCGAAGTAGGGAAAAGGTAGCCCCAACCCACACAACAAGGGACCAAGTTGAGATGGTCTCCCTCAAGACAACCAGTCCAAGCCGCAACACATGAAGGGAAATGAGAAGACGAACAAGGGCATGAGAAAATGGTGTGAGTACCATAAAATTCCTTGGCACAACACTGAAGAATTCTTCTCCAAGAAGTCCCTCGTGGCCGAGCTGAAGGCTTCCGAGTCAGAGGTCGATTCTGATTCTGAGTCAAATCCTGAAGGAGGGAAGTGGATTATTGATGTTGAACCCAGTGCCACTATCGTTACCACCGAAGTCCGGCCAAGCAAACCAGAAGAACCAGAGGAAGGGGAACGCCTCTTTCACTCGCAAATGTGGGTCAAGGGGGCTCCGATCCATTTCATTGTTGACATCGGTAGTCAGAAGAACCCGATTTCAACAGAGGTCGTCAAGCGGCCGAACCTGCCAATGACGTCACATCCGCAACCCTACACCATCGACTGGCTTCTCCAAGGAAGAGATCTTTGTGTCAACCAACAGTGTCATCTTCCCTACGAAATCAAGCCTTTCAAAGATGAGGTATTGTGTGATATTGATCCCCTTGAAGTTTTTGATGTTCTTTTAGGGAAACCATATTTGTGGAAGCACCATGTTGTGTATGAGTCTAGACCCCGCAGTGTTATTATTACTTTGAGTAGACAATTGTATAGGATCCCAGAGGTAGCGTCGCCTACTACTATTTGTTTAATCTCTGTTAAGCAATGTAGTAAGGTCATTTCATAGACCGGGAAGTTCATCTTCTTTGTGATCCATGCTCACAACAAGCAGAAGGTCGCCACCACATCTATGGCCTCTACACAACACCTCTCTTTGCAACAGCAGCAAGTGGACGAGATCGTGGAAGAATACAAAGAAATCTTCTCCTCACCTATAGGGGTACCGACACACTACCAAGTCAAGCATCCAATTGATCTGACCCCTGACGCACCTCTACCTAATGGACTAGTCTATCGACGCTCGCTGATGGAGAATGACGAAGTCAGACGTCAGATTCAAGAGCTTCTTCAAAAGGGGCACATCATACCCAACTCCTTCCCTTGCAGAAGCTTGATTGTACTGGTGCAGAGGAAGGACGAGACTTGGCGACTCTACATTGATTACAGAGCCTTAAACAAAATCACAGTCATGAACCGGTACCCCATTCCCAAGATTGATGATCTTCTTGACCAACTCAAGGGGTGATCCGGATTATTTTCGGCACAAAATGAGAGCGGAGATATAATAAAGCAATGTACAAAGATATCTCGAATATCCAATAATATAACAGAAATGTATCAGAGATGCAACCATAAAGACAGAGATATGGTAATACACAATTTTCTATTAATGAGAGAAAATGTACAAAGACTATAAAAATACAGAGTGAAAGACTCGCTAGAATGGTGGCATCTTATCTCTTAGTAGAGATGTGTCCGCTACTCGCATTCGAAAGAAGACGATTACAAGAAGGCCTTTTTACAATAAACAGGAATGTCAAAAACCCTAGACATCCAAAAACCTAACCCTAGGAGATGAAGCGCCAAAAGTCATGTGGGCCTCGTTTGGGTAAGTCAGTACATCAACTTCCCAGGGTCGTAACTTTTGCATACGATATTCATTTTAGGCGCACAATAGCCCTTTGGAAAGGTCGAGGAGATTCATTTTGGGGAATCAATTATGCCTTCATTTATCATTGAGAAGCTCGATCCTAAAAAACCTTCATTTAGGCCCTCGAAATGGTCCTGGAAATTAAAAATTGCTAACAATAGTAAATTACAAAAATTGCCAGAAAACTGTTTTGAGCCAGTTGGAAAAGGTGGGTGGCCATCGATATCCACCTGGATCAATCCTCCCTCCTTAGGAAGCAATGGTCTCCATTGCGTTGAGTGCCCGAGGGAGAGGGAAAAGCGTTTGTTGAATCTGCATCTTGATGAGCTGCTTGACTTGTTGGAGAAGTTGTGTTTCTTAGCTTGTTGAAGGTTGTGAGGAACATGTGACTAGAAGGTTTGGACCTTTTTAACCAGTTTGGCTACATGAGATGCCTATGTGAAGAAGGAATATTTACACTTTGTTGCAATCATGTCGACCTACTTCTGTTGGATAGAAGGTGCTTGGGCCAAGGCTGTAGTGGTTGCAGTATCCTTCTGTTCACCTTTTGAACATATTGTGAAGAAGTTGAATTTTGTAGTATGAGATACTACCTTGCGGCACTGTTTAGGTGGAACAGTAGTCGGAACTACCTCTAGTATTCTGTAGAGATGACCCCCCAGATAAACAATGACACTATGAGGTTGAGACTCATAAACAACATGGTGCTTCCACATATATGGTTGGCCCAAGAGAACATCACAGACATCTAGTGGGGAAACATCAGACAATACCTCATCCTTGAAGGGATGTATGTTGTATGACAATTGACACTGTTGGTTGACACAGAAATCTCATCCCTGGCGAAGCCACCTGATGTTGTATGGTCGTGGGTGTGGTGTTGTCGACAATCCCAATTGCTTGACAACCTCTGCTGAGATGAGGTTCTTCCGACTTCCACTATCAAAAATAAAATGCAGCGGGGTCCCCTTCACCCACATCTGTAAATGAAAAAGGTGCTCCCCCTCTTTAGGATCTATTGGTTCTTTTGGTTGAATTGTTGCGGTCGCGACAATAATAGCGGGGTCTGCGTCGTTGATCTGTCTTTTACCAGTGTTTTTAAAATCATATTCTGAATCAGGGTTCGACTCCTTGTCTTTGATCTCAGCCACCAATGACTATTTTGAGCTACATTCCTCGGTGTTGTGCCAGGGGATTTTGCGGAAATCTCACCATTTTCCGGTGTCTTTCTTTGTCTTTATGTGACCCTTCTTTTCCTATGGCTTGGACTAGTTATCGGGAGACTGTTTGTTAGGGCCGTCTTTATCATAATTTGGCTGTTGCAGATTTGCAGACCCAAAATCCCGTTTGTTCTGCTGCTTAAATTTTTGCTCGATTTTAACAACATATTGATAAGAAGCACCGAGTGATGAGATGTCCAGAAAATCCATTTTAGTTTGGATGTATCTGTGTAGAGTGTTGGGTATGTGTTATATTCTTTGCACGAGTAGTAGTGTTTGAGCGTATGCGTCGGGCGCGCAGGGGGGTTAGAGGGGGGGACGCTAGGTCCCCCCTCGGGGGGTGCAGGGGGGCGGACCCCCGTGTGCGGGGGTCCGGTGGCAGCGCCCCTAGAATTTTTTTTCTGCCTTGGGAAACGTGACACCTACCTTGGGAAACATGTCATGTATTTAGGTGGTTTTTTCGACACATGGTTTTTGTCGATGGTTTTCTATTTCCGGTTAAGGAATTATGGTTTTGGACTAATCCAGGTCATTGGGTTAGGGTTTTGGATGTCGTTGGCTCCTATATTTATATTGTGTTGTAAACAATGTAACACAATGAATGAATATAATATATGTTGGTTTTCCCGGTTTGGGTTTCCAGGGGAAAAATCTCTATGTAATGTTTGTATTTGCCATTGTATATTTTCTGTTCTTTTCATAATCGTTTTACAGTAGACATTGTACAAGGTTAGAATTTACATTTGGTATCAGAGATTTATTGTCTTCAGGGGGATGCCTTTGTGGTCAAGGGTTTGTCTCGGGACTGTGATAAGCCTTGTTATAGTGGGAGATCTGTGGTATTGTTTTTCAGGTGAAAAGAAATGGAAAGAAATTTGAATATGGAGATCGAGAAGTTTAATGGGAAAATATCTGAGCTGTGGAAGCTCAAGATGGAAGATATTTTGGTGGACAGAGATCAGTGGATCGTGGTAGATCCATGTACTACACCTACAGGAACTTTTGTAGATGACTGGAAAAATATGGATCAGAAGGCAAAGAGCACAATCTGACTGTGTCTCTCCGATTCAGTATTACTGAATGTGTTAGAGGAAGCTACAACCAAGGCTTTATGGGAAAAGTTGGGGAAGTTGTATTAGTCTAAGTCCCTGGTAAATAAACTATTCCCGAGAAAGAATTTTTATACCTAGAGGATGAGAGGTGGAGACTCAGTGGCAGAGCACCTTCAATACTGTGGTAAGTCAGATAGTATCTATTGAGATTAAAATTTCAGATGAAGATAAATGTATCAGTTTGTTGTGTTCTTTACCAGACTTGTGGGATAGTCTGGTTGTGGAAATAGGTAGTAATACAACTTCTTTGAAGTTTGAAGAAGTGGTCTCATCCTTGTTTTTTTGTTTGTTAATTTGTGCGGGACCTGTTGGGTACGCGATTAACCTGTGGCTTGAGAAACCGCGACTCAGGGGCATCTAAGCCGTCAAAATTACCCGGGGATCGCACCCGGCCTGAGCCACACCAACCCTTAACATGGTTGGATTTT